>KN518264.1:19056-34248 GCA_000787155.1 Scartelaos histophorus
TGTGGGGCAGTTTTCACATCTGGTTAGTGACGGCATCAGAAACGTTGTTCAAAAAGACTTTGAGGAAATGATATTATGATATTAATGATATTTGATATTTCATGATAATGTTTGATAATCAATATTTAATTGTGGATGTCATCAAATGTATTTAATCTAAGGTGTGTAAATGTATTTTTTTTTAAAATAATATTCAATTTTAATGTATTCATAAGGTGGAGGCTTTAATCTAAGCCCCTTTGGGTTTTTTGCCTATTCTGGCACCTACTTTTTATCTAGTATGTCTTTTTTATTGTTATGTCGTATATGTGCTAAATAAATAAATTGTGGCACAGTTTGTCTCTGTAACTGTAATAACTGTTGTTTATTACAGATTGCAAAAATATTGCAAAATGCAGTTTTATGAAATGGTGAAGTGAATTGTATTACTTTCTGGATCGTTATTGCACAATTCTGCCTTATTACATAATGAGGCTGTGCACTGATGTTCTGGTGTCAAATGTCTCAGCAAAGCAACGGAAAAAAGTACCAAGTCCTTTAATCCCTCTTAAATATAAAATATTTGCATTTGCAGTACTGTAGCAGGGGAGTTACATACTTGTACTATACATCATTCCCTTTATTTCCAAGTACAGAGTCAAACTTACCAACACTTCTTAAGGTCACTTTCATTGTTTCCACCAGGCTCCTACACATAGAGCCCATATGGCAATCCCAGCACACACCATATGATGTTTTCCGCCCCTAAATGTGATGCTGTTTTGTACGTGGTACACTCTGGTACACACACTCTGTTTTTTCATGGTTGAAACAAGATCGTGTGGCAGTGAAGTGCCAGCAGCAAGTGCTTAGAAAATATGCTTACAGCCTAAAAAGCAGCCCGCACTTTGCTGAAGTATGCCCAGAATAATGTGTATTATACATAACCTTAGGGAGTTGTGTGAGAATTTAAATAAAATTCTCTTATATGAAATGTAATACTGAAAGTTGAAAAAGCGTAAGTGTGGTGTTGTAAAAACTTTTCTAAACTTAAAAACACACTTGAGAGGATATGCACAGGAAAGTCTGAATGCTTTATGCCTTTCAACACTTCATCATTTTTGGACCATTTTCAGAATGAGGCAGGAGAACTGGTTGCTAGATCACAATTCTGCTTTCTAATCAACATTTTTTGAGACACTTGTATTTTACAAGTGTTTAGCAATTTAAATTGCTGATTTGATCTAACAACTAATATGAAAACATATTGAAATAATACCTCTTCTGCTGCTTTGCTGGCAGTGTTGTATTACTCTAAAACTGGACATAAAATATTTATATGGGACCCCAGCAGACAGGAGACAGTGAGAGGGTGAGTTAGCTAAAGGTTGTTTTTTTTATTTTGTATTTTATGTAAAATGGCAGAGTAAGCTCATGATCAGCAAGTACTTTTTTTTTCTTTGCATGAACTGTGGAGGTATAGTCTTGTGAGTGCAGTTTGGATCAGATTCATAGAGATACACAATAGTTTTGTCTTGTTTTTTTAATAATTGAAGGACATGTCTTTAGTTGACCAAGAATTTGTGTAATTGACTACGGCTCTACATGCCTGCTTCAGTTCCAGAAGTTAAATTTCCATGATTTTTTAAATTAATTTCCATTAATTTCCCCTCTTAATTTTAAATATTAAGAGTTCAAAGGCATCGCGGAGGCTAATGAGCTTCGTGCTAAATAATATCCATACCACAGTTGTTGTCCAAAAGTCCAAAAGGTGCATTTAAAACACAAGATTCTGAAAAATGCTTTAATAATTTACTAGTTAATAAGATTTCAGAAACAGAATTTAAATAAAATGGTCTTGTGGTCATTAGTTACCATATAGCTGATAGCCCTGAGCCTTTTTGTTCTGAAAGTCTATGGGAAAAATGAATGAGAAATTTTGTTCCAGAACCAGGGCTGGGCCACTGCTGAGCTCCATTGAGAAAGAAATAATAATATTGACTGCTATTGTCCATGGTAACACAGAACCGATAATCCTGGAGCAATTATTTCCAGACCATTTGAAGAGTGTTTTATTCTCCCCTTCTTACCTTCCTGCTTCTTCTCCGTACAGTAGGTGCTGACTCATACCTTCTCTGTTTCTCCTATTTATGCTATCCATCATCCCTCTTGCGTTTTCTTATTTGCTGAATCATGTCCACATAATTTCATGCTACCACTTTACTTTTTAGCCCTCTCAAGGTTTCTCCATACAGAATTGCTGACACACCTTCTTCTACTTCATTTCCTCCTGCTGTCTTTTTCTTATCTTTCCATCCATATCCAAAAGCTGTGGACAAAGTATCTCAAGTTTGGCATGGGCAGAACACATCTCACATCATTCCTAAATGTAAGCCACAACCCAGAGTCCAAGAACTTAATCTAGCACTTGATCCAAGAAATTAATTCAGATTGATTTAGATTGTTCAGAAAATGTGAAATTGTGCCAAAGGACTAAAAGCTGTAAAACCAGAGCCTAGACACCTGCTTTGGCACCCGGACAATGCAGGAGGCAGTGGAGGAGTAATTTCAGTCATCCTTCCACCACATAGTTTATGGAACACTCCAGATGACGACCCACAAACCTAAGCTTACTTAAGTGTTGCAATCCAGAACCTGAGAAAAAGCAATGGAAATTACTTTAAGGCTGTTGTTGGACCAACTATTATTATTCAACTGACCATGTGAGATTACAAAGATTCTTACTCTCAGTTACAAGCCATGTGGCACAGCTATAAAAATCCATGGGCTGGACATTGCATCAACATATTTTGGCTCTTTTATGCTGCATGTGCATGATACGACACATTTTGGTTGGTATCTTTCAATGGCCCCAGACATCTGGTACAGGGTCTCATTTCCCATTTTATTTATGGGGCAGAGGGAAATAGTACCACAGAGCTGCAGTGCAGCATATGCCCTTACCACAGGAGAGGAAAGATAAACACAAGGTTTAACCTTCAAAAATAATGGAGGACCACAATATGAAATTGTCCATGCAATATAATCAAGCTGATGATCACATTTTGTTTTACAAGTGAACTATTGAATAGTAATGCCCAAAATCGATTTGATCAATAAAATACAAAATATAAAACAATATTTTATACTACTTCAATTGTTTTGATACAGCTCCTTTTAAACAATACTTGATTCAGTGGAGTTTTTGGTTTTTCCAAAACCTGCAAAAATATACAAGAAATAAATAAAAGATGCATGTCCTTATCATTACAAGGACAAAGTTAGAATCTATAACGTCCAATTTACTTGCGGTGACTGTATTTTTAACCAAGCCTGTAGCTTAAAATGTTTTCTCTTTCTTGTCCAGTGTGCAGGCCCTCTGCTTTGGCAGATATGTTTTGGACACTGTGATTTGAGATGTAGTGGGCCGTCTTTAGTGTCTGTCCCACTGCATGTCTACAGCTGCTGAATCCTATGGTTTTTGTTTGAACTCCCATGACATTACACCCGTCTAATTTCACATGGCGACATGGTGGATGAGACGGCAGCACTCTCGCCTTACAGCAGTGCTTCTCAATTATTTTCTGTCACCCTAACCCTAACCCTAGGAAGAATAAAACATCTCGCGCCCCGCGTGACTATAAATAGTATCATTTGTCTATAAAATTGTTATAAGTACACCTCTGCATAACACTGTATCCTTATTAACGTATAAGAGAATAAAAAAAAGAAATATGGACCAACTTGCAACAAAGAACATCTTTATTAATTGTAACAGACCACCTTATATGACGCCAACAACGCTCGCCTTAACTGAAGCACAGTCACAAAGCGGGATGATTGTCGGCAATATTCGGCACGTTTTCGCTGAAAAAACTCAAGCGGCTTATCAGAGTGATTGGGGTGGAATGTATTTGAGTGATGCCTTGAATTATTGGGCTTCATGCTGTCCGCTGCCAACATTTTTAGACACAGTAAGCATACCGGTCTGTCCTCGTCTCCCACCGTAGTCACAGTGAAGCCAAGCGCTACATACGCTTCGTCATATTTCCTCGTCTTAGCTTTCGGGAGATTTTTGTTTGTCTCTTTATCTCCGTCTCTCTCCGCCTGTCTTCTCATCCCTGTTAAATATTTTTTCATGCTGTCACTTGAGGGTCTACTACACTTCGTGTCTACACTTCATACTCAACTCTGTGCCGTGTGCAAAGCGCGCATGCTCAGTGCAAACAAAACTTCTACACCACGGAGCGAGTGCCACTGCCCCCTAATGTAGTGGAAGTGCAATTGCACTTTATTCTAAGACAGCAAAGTGTTTGTTCCCCGAGGTCAAACACGCCCCCCTTGACGGAGCCTCGCGCCCCCCTGGGGGGGCCCGCCCCACTATTTGAGAAGCACGGCCTTACAGCAAGAAGGTTCTGGGTTTGACTTTTGGGCTCCCCCGTACATATTAATAAGTGTTGATTGATAAATAATTAAAAATACCTACTTATCAGCAAAGGCATGATAAAAAGTGTGTTCAGAGTCTGATTATGTAAATGAGTATACAGCATGTGCAAAGTTAAACCCTGCCTCTATGTGTGCGTCAGCTGCTCTTGTATAGTAACATCATCCAGCGCATGTAAGAGTACAGCCAAGTACAGCTACTGTCAGACTGTAAGACTTGAATATGTTCACTACTGTTGAATTCATGCATGCATATGAACAATATTTAAGTTTAATAAATACACTGAGTAGAGTGAAAATGAATTTGGATTTTAAAAACTCAAGCAATATATTAAAAGGTTTGTATATTGCTTCTGCACAACTTGCTGATGTTGCAAGATTGCCAAGGATTCTTTTTTTAGATCCATCTCGGCATAGAGCTTGTTTGGATTTTGAAAAAGTCCAGCCCAAAAAAATGTTTCTCTAACTAAAACTACAGACTGCTGACTCTCCTGGGTCAGAGGTGTAGCGTTACAGTTTGGCTGTCTGACAAGCACAGGCCTTACACAATAACGACATGACGCAGTGTGCCGACAGACAGAGAGCTGGAGACAGTGGAATGTAAAAAGACGCTGAAGGAGGAGAAAAATGGGAGGCTGGGCACAATATATGCACAAGATAGACTACAAGTATGACAGGTAGAAACACTGTTTAGGTGTGAGGAGCTAGCCTCGTTATCATCTCTATTTTTATTTGCCTCTGAATTGGATGGAGTAGAATATCCTCACCTATAAGTCATGTCTCTAATCTGTCTTTCAGAAACAGGAACAATGGTTAAGTGGAAAAAGGCAAGGATGCAAAGAAATCTGTGCAATGAAAATAAAGATGTTTATGACTGAGAAGATAAGACAGCTTGGTGCTAATATAGTGTCAAATGAAAACAGATCTGTGGGCACAGCTGAAAAGGTTGCCCTCATTTGTTTCCACACATATGGATGCAATTTCCACCATTTGTGAAATGACAGCCAGACAGAGACTGAGGAATTGTGTTTTGTTGCCAGAACATGACACTGATATACCATGTTGTGGCTGACATGTTGTGGTTATGAACTCCCATAGATGAATTGGTCAGAATGTGCACTCCTCATTTAAAATCATGTGTCAAATCTGACCTAGAACAGGCATTGTTATTTCATGTATAGAAATGGTCCAGACTGATATTACTTTTAAAAGTGGCTTGAAGATGGACAGGCCTTAGAGGCCCTCTTCAATCATTTATTATATCTGCAAAAGACTAATTACATGAATTAACTGTAATTAATATGTAATTAATAATGAATATGAACAACATTTAGTAGTGTAACACTGGCTATATTTACATACACAAGACAAATGATTGAAATATGCAATGTGTTCCCTCCGCCGACTTGAAATAATCAAGGAATCACGTATGGGTTTCACTGTGATATATTATGGCACAATCACCACAAAAGGTGGTGAACAAAGTTTGGAATACCACTACCTGAAGCATGTTATCCTCTGAGGATCACAAAAGGCGCTGATAGCATACTAATGTTAGTTAGCATTGCTGCCACATAAAAATTACACTCTGAAAGTTATAAATTAGTTTTGTTTCTGATGATTTGAAGATCCAATTTCTTTTGTGCATTGTGCATTCATTGAGTTATCTGATTTTTTACTGACCATGCAAATATACCCACTGTTGCCAGAATCATCAGATTTATACATATTTCTAACCATCATCAAGTGACCATCTGGAGACTACTCTACTACAGTAGGCTGTAGTATCTACTACTACTACTACTACTATTCTATATGCTGACTAAAAGGCCTGTGGTGTCTGTTTCAGCCATAATGAAAAAAACATGGTCCCAGAGAAAATTACCATAAAGCTCTCAATTTACAATTTTAGTAGCACATTTAAAAAGTTTTCTCAAATGTTGTAAAAAAGCTCTCAAAACTGTAAATAAACAGTAAGTCTGATCAGTTTGTAACTACAGTGAACAACAAAAAGACAAAACTGTAATTTGGCTATCAGGGATGACTCTTTCAACTGGGTTCTTTTGCAAATGTCTGGATTCCTGCAGTGCTTCCAAAAAGAACTTACAGAGACTGGAATTTATATGCATAGAAAATACTGAACCTGTGTTGCCACTTGGTTTGATTAATCAATAGTAAAATCCTAAGAGACATGTATTTGAGCAGCCAGCATGTGTACTTCTGCATTACCACAATCTCAAAACGAGGAGAGCTGATTTATCTGAACCGCAATGCCCATATATATATATATATATGCTATTAGCTTACAATAGCATCAGCATCAAGTCCCCTGAGCAAAATACAGTGGGAATTTTATGTTCAATGTCTGATTTCACTGGATATTCATCAGCATTTGGTAATTAGTATGGCTTTTATAATGTAGTCAATAATTATTAAATACTCTGCCTAATTTTTCATTCATATTCATAAGAAAGAAAAACGTGTAATCATGTCCACGTTTAAAATTGTGAAGTGATGAAGAAGAGAATAAAAAAATATTTTCTATTTACATGAGTTACACAAAAAGTGAAAAGATGTGTTGGAACCTTTCTTTCTCTATACCTACTCGATGCAGCTCTAGTTTTATGGTCATATAATCCAACCAGTCCACCAAATGCTCCAAGTGAAAGCTATGCTGTGCAGAGCAGGTATCTGTGAGTGTGAACAAGTCCAACACACACTCAGTGCATATACGCCGACACACTGCAGCCCTGTTACCTGCCGTCTCAGCTCGTGCTCCAGTCCGCTCTCCAGTTACCTGTTTTCCTTCGTGTGAGTGTAAAGTGTATTCATATGCTCCTGAGAGAGCTGAGATTGGAAAGAGACTGTTTTCGCAGTGATAAAAATCACTTGGCACCTAGCAAGGAGCCAGCATCAGAGCTGGGGACGGCGCAGAACAGTGGAGCACATCGCAGCACGGCCCTGGCACCGTGACAGAGTACACAGGCAGCCGCATCACAGTCTTACCGCCCGCCTAATAGCTTTCATACTGTGTTTTCACAAAAGGGAAAAAACAACACTGGAGGTCAATATATGAATACTTTCCTGAAAAATCTGATAACAGAAAAATTACACTATTCAAATTCACATCATTATTGATACAAAGACATTCTTATTTATCTTACAGTTAATATGAGTACCTAATTTTTCATAAGACATCCTTATATTTATGCAGCCGACTTTTCATTATGCTTATGCTACAAACAAAAAGAGCATTTCAACCAGCAAAGGGCAGATGGAAAAACAGGGAATTGTCATAAAATAAAATATCAAGAAGAACTAAAAAAGGCTCTTCGGCCCATTACAAAAAACGACTCTACCAGGTTTGCCACTGAGATACCAGCTAGTACCATTTTAGGTGAGAGCATAAGAACCACCTAGAGCAGACAATTCGTCCAATTGTCATCCAATAAGCAGAGATTCTGTGCAAATGATCTAATCTTCATCACCCTCTACTTGAAGTCCAAACTAGACCCACTTCGTTTTACCCCACAAAGAGTGCTTGTGGTCCCTATGTCTTATGGGAAGTTGTCTTAAGTCTTTCATAAGCCTATATTACCGCGACAGACGTCAAAAGGGTTTAGATTTTATTTTCCCTTTGCATTAACACTATGTACAGAGCCAAATGAGTTTATTAAAAAGTGCTAATCCCAAGCAAACACACCTTATTGCCAAAATAAAGACCCTGCGTGCAAGCCTTTGATATAAAACTGTGCTGATATATGCTTGGCTGACCCTTGAAAGGTGTATGGTTGGCGGTAGCACTATTACTGAAATAATCCAATGTCTCCTTGCTAACCTAGCTGCTTAAAGGAACAGGCTGTTTGGACAAGCCTAGACTGGGATTTCCTTATTAGAATTGTAAACTTGAATTGCCTGACAAATATAGGTTACGGTACAATGCCAAGTGCAAGCCAGAGGTGAAGGATTAGCTGCAATAAACCAACATTTTGAGTCCGTCTGAATGCGTCTAATGGTATTTAAGCGGGGCACTCATAAGTCTCTGTATCTCAAGTCCTAGCCACCTACATCGAAAGCCAAGCAGCCAAACCACACGGCTGAATGGAGCTATGAGATGGACACAGTCGGTACTGTGTATATGGCCCTCAGCTTCCACAGAGAGCCGCAACTCAAGCAGGGAGGACCGGTGACAGGGGCCCACTGTTGGCTTAACCCCCGGCTCAGTCACTGTAAAAGGCCTATAGCTTAAAAGCACAATTTGTATATATTCCATTGTTTGTGTCTTCCTGTTTGTTCAAGTAAAGTAGGAATCTCAATGTCGGGGCATAATACTATATATCAATGAAAATTACATCATATGGGATTACTGCAATCCATCTGAAATGTGCCAAAAAGGAGCCAAGTTCAAATATTACAAAAAATTAAACCTCAAAGGTGCAAAACTATTACAGTATAGCAAATCTGTAATCGCTCATTGATATTAAAAACTATAACGACAGCCTAGGCCACATGCATTTACCAGACTTTACCAAAAAAAGAACAGTTTCTGGTCTGAATTTCCAGTGGCCATGATTGACACACATATTAAGCTATAAGAAAACTGCATAATCCACTTGTGTCAAAACAAACATGGTGCTTACAAGTCAAAAACTACGGAGGGCTGAGAAAGAACAGATTTACCAACATGTTTAACAAGGATATTTGAGAGATGTCATCTGCATTTAAGAAGTACCATCATTTCCAGACTATAAGCAGCTACTTTTTCTCACACTTTGAACCCTGCAGTTTATGGACAGATTATTTATTTATCAACACATCATATCCGTTAAATGCCAAGAAGAAATGTCTCAAACTTCAGTAGCCAGGCATCCACTCATACCTTATCCATACAACTACAGCACTGCATGCATATGATGAAGCTTTTTTAAGGCAATTGATGTGCCTGTCAAAGAAGGAAAAAGAGGCGCTGCACGTGAGCTTGGCATCAGTTTAGTCAATGGTGAGACGTCGGTGATGGCGGCGTGACAAATTGACTCAATGTGAAGACGACAAAAGTTTCAGAAGCAATAAAAGCAAAAAGCGCAAACTTGAAAACGTTCTTGAAAAAGTGGACACCTGCGGTTTATAGACAATTGTGGCCTATATATGTACTTTTTTTTTTTTTTCTTTCAAAATTGACTTGATGTGGCTTAATTTTAGTAGTGCTCAATAGTTCGGAAATTCCAGTACTTTAAACTATAAATTCCATCTTGCCAGGCAACTTATTGAGGATATCTTGTTATTACATTATATACCACACATATATAGGCTCTATAATAAAGCTTCCTGATTGCCCTCTTTTCAGTGCTTTTTAAGGCCTTTATGTATTTTACTAGATATTTGGATGCCATTGGTCTGGTTTAACAATTGGTTTGCATGGTTTTAGTTTATTCATATTGCATTTTAGATCATTTCTTGATTTCATTTCTTCTTAACAGTTACTGATGTGCAGATAATTCTCCGTCCATAGGTCTTGTCCAGAATATATTTGTCCGTTTTTCATTTAGTTTTCACTTCTCTCCCTCCTGTTGTGTTTCATTCTTGTTGAAAGCGATCTCTCGGTCTCAATCTCCTGTCTTCCCTGGAGCGGCCATATTTGAATCCTCAGATGGCCCTGTGGTATCAGTTCCTTCCTGAGAGCAGTTGGTTTCGCTCTGAACCTGATGAGACAACGTCAGCGGACATTCCAGCATTCCTCAGAGTGCCATGCCTTTTTAATAATATTCTCAGAGATGGGAGCTTTTAGGTATAGGATTTCACTGCTTATGAATTCACTAGGTGTAAATTCTGGACTTTTATCCTAAAAAGTCCTAATGAAACTGTAAACTTGGTTGATGTAGCTTTTTCAAGTTGATGAGTGTTTGAATGTTGTCCAGATGACAAAAAAGTCAAAAAGATTTCTCATTGATTTCTTTATATTGCACCTCTTCAAATGTCCAAGGTGGTACCATGCTGCACGTAGTCTACACTGGAACCAAAACCAGAGCAAATCTGGCATCCCAGTGGCGCACTACTTACCTGGCATGGCCATCTTTACTTCAACCACCTTCCATCGTCACTCTTGAGTCAACATCTCCATTACTGACCAACGTCATCTGGTCTCCATCCAGCACTCGGGCCGGGCCAAGTTCCTCCTGCCCTCCCCAGAGACACCACACAGGTCCAGGGTACAGGAGGGCTGTGAGACCGGGGTCAGTGAAGGTAAGGAGGAGGTAACAGGAGATTTTTAATTACGAGCCTCAGTGCTCCTATGTGGAGCTCGACGTGGCTTCAAGTTCAAGAAGGCTGAACAAACTGGGGCTTAATACAGTTCCTGCCTTTTACAAAGGAGGCTTTAAGGCAACATCTTGGCAAGAGTTTAATTAATGTAAAATAGATCCAACTTCTCCACCTAAATCGCAAAATGAGGCAGCTTAAGAAAAGAGTGTACCATCCGCTATAATTGGGACCCTATGGATTCACCTTCTTCCATTATAGGTCCGGTGGCTGGCAAATCCTATTGGCACAAAGGAAACGGCCATTTAAAATTCCCTAAAGCAACATTTAGACTTTTTGCACTGTCCAAAGACAACTTAATACAACAAATTTTGTCATTATGGCCGCCATGTTCACTTAAAAGATTTTCTTGTTCCTTATTTAGTTGCCAGACGTGTTTAATGCATGAACGCAAATGGTGATACTTTGAGCTACAGAAAGTAGATGTTGGATGTTGTTGGATTCTGGTGTTTGTCAAATGAAAATTCTAATTCAAAGTGAAAGCAAACTGCCTTCTGAGCAATGTAGTTTGCTCAAATAGTAAAAAAAAACCCTTAAAGCTCAAGTCCAGTGGAACACATTCATAATGGGTCTTTGTGGGTTTTAAAAAGTGGTTAACAAAGACTGATTTAATATTGTCCTCAAGTATTTGCTATAAACTATTAACAGTGGCAAATATATACCAAAATGTTTCATCACTTTGGCCTTTTGTGGACTGTAACTTTGATGAGCAGGATCCCGTCACTAAGCTTAGACCCCTTTTTAAAAACACAGTGCATTTCTACATCTGCCACATAAAAATAAGATGGATGAGGCATCACTTATCTTATGATTAAAAAGTATATTGATGAGGAATTTAATAATGAGATGACAGGAACTCATTATAGTATCGTGCTATTAAATATTTACAGTCTCATAATGTCACAAAACATTCTCATAATTTCGTGGTGTTGTGTGCCTGTCCTGGATCCACTCTTACCTTCAGATAAGGCGGTTCTTCAGTGCACATCACAGCAGCTCACAAAAATGAAATAACATTTGAAAACAATCACAACTTTTTCTGGAGTAAATTTTTATCCAAATAAATTGTAAACAAGTCATTGTTTCAACATACACTTAGTTATGTATTTATGTGTGTATTTAATGGATAGCTACATCCTATACTACTTTATGGATTATTCGATCGCAGGATGGTTCGTATCTGTCATAAATACTCTGAACAATTGGGTGATATTCAAAGCATATGACTTGTGTGATTGAGAACAAATTGCTTTTCCTTAGGCATAACCACATCATTTTTTAAATCAAATACCTTTCAACTGTGCTCCAGCCATAACCTCGCAGAAATATGTCAAACATCCAGTCCAAACCTCAGAAAGCAATTGTTGGGGTAGAATCTAATGGGGACGTAAGTAGTGATTCCTGAAAGGCATCTGACTCTTATTTAGGCTGGGTACAGTGCCGCATGGACACAATCACACAGGGCTTTGGGAGATATAGGCCAGCTCTGGGAAGCTTAGTCCAGATTTAGATGATCAGGATCTGGGATGAGGCCTAAAACCAAGTGAAAGCTCATGAGGTGATGAGGCCAGATGTGTGGAATCATGATACCACAGCTGCCTTGTTCAGCATCAATCACAGGTTTGGATGGCACATGATGTAATGGTGCATTTTTACACGCCGTGTACTAACAAACTTAGTTTGAGGTCATTTGGGAGTCAATACTTGTTCTTTTCTATTTACAGAAAATAAAGCACAGTTTGCAAATGTTTATGCACCTGCCCTGTCGCAACTGTCTAAGATTCAAAAATACAAATCAAACATTTTTAAACTCAAAGAACCAGAAAATCATGTAGACAAAAGTCATTATGGCTGCTTCCAAGTCATTGACCCTGAATGTTGGAACAACCCAGAGCGTACGATAAACACAAAACCCTAATGTTGCATGAAACATGCATTTTTATGCTCTCCGTATAAACTAGAAACCATTTGGAAGCTGTTTTCTAAAACATATTTTGACATTGTGAATCTTTAATTTTCTAAAGACTAAACTGACTTTGCAAATGCAGCGTGGATTTATTATTTTTCCTCACACTGACCAATTCAGATTTTCAATTTGATTTTATTTTGTCTAAAAAGTAAAAATGGCTTTCAATATTTATTTCCTGAAATAAACAATACAAACATTTAACACAAAAAGAAGTCTGACTTCTTCCTCCAGTGTCTGAACACTATAAACCACATGCGTGTACTGTAGACCTCTCAGTTAGAAAGATGCATGTATATGATTGACAATCTGAAAGTACTGAATCTCAATCTCTATAATTCAGTTAATAGCACAGCTCTACTTTATCCATTTTATTAATTATTTTATCCATATTGCAGGCAGGATGATTACCATCTGTGACCTTTGCTCTGTTCATTTGTCTTCAGTTGTGATATTCCAGCAGAGATCAACATGTCGGAGAGATTATTAATTGGTAAAAAATAAAAAAACATAATGCAATACTTCTAGAATACTGACAAATCTAAAGTTAGATATAAATTATGTTTGCAGGTTCATTTTTCGGCCTGATTGGTCACATTAAGAAAAGCAACACTGACTGTACTTGGGTAACGTGCCAGACGTTTGTCTATTTGAAGAATGTAATGGCGCGCAGCCTTGTATGTTGTTATCTTTCACTCAAATTGTATTTTTCCTTCAGAAATATTTTAATTGTGTTTGCATTTACTGCAGCAGAAGTCGATACCTTGTCAAAAGCCAGGCAAGACATAACAAAGGCCACATGAACCAGAGACCAAAGCCACGACTGACTCCTTCAACACCAGAACACACTTTGTCTGATTATTCACTCCACATGACAAAAATAACCACCACAAGCACATCCAGTCATCGCACAGCAAAGCACCAAATCACCTTCAAACCACAGCCGAGCAGAGCCAGAGCGGAAACGGAGCGCCACTTGCCAAAAGAAATGCAGACGTATTGTTACAAGCGAATAATTTGAGTCCACACTAGCCCCCCACTGCACTGTCCAATAAGCTGTAAAAATGTGCTGCGTTAAGGCTGGACGTGTTTCGCTGCGTCAGAGCTTTTTCCCCCCTATCTCCTCCCGGATCACCAGAGCCGCTCCATCCAGGGAAGGAAGAGAGTATTCCAAAGGCACGAGCCACCCGCTGACAAGTGCCATTCTTCCAGCCTGGAAACCACACACACATGCTCCCGGGGCTAAACCCAAACAACTGCTTAGCATTAAGGTGTGGATCTGTCATTAGTTAGCTTGGCCTGGCTGGGTGAGACCATTGTTATTGTTCAAGCGAGGGCTGTTTGCACAAGCCGTATCTTTGGAGGGAAATGGTACTCCTCTGCGGCTTTTTCAACTCAGCCCGAGTGGATTGGGTTTCCTCCGGCTTTTCCAACCTCTCCCTCAGCCTGGTACAGTACTAATGCACATATTTTAATCAGCAAGGCAGGCTGCTGGGAAATGTGACCAGGGGCATGCAGCCGCTGGTGTCTTTTACTCCCCAGAACAGGGTGCACTTGCAGTTTTTTGGGCTGGACTGGTGGTTGTCTGGATTCAGAATATAATTTGCGTGAAATCTATTGCTTAAACTTAGCAGGTGGGAAGGATAAGTAAATAAGTTTGTAAAATAGTAAAGCTATAGCGACACTTACAAAAATGTGTCCTACTAATTGATGGCCATTTGTTTTGTAATTTCAGAATGACAACTCTATGTCACCAATTTAGGAGAAAAGGTAAAATGGAAAAAGCAAACCTATCCTGCATAACTGACTTTTCAGAGCTTTTATAGTTGTTTTCCCCTCTTTTCATTCTTACTGACTTCAATGTTCGTAATGTTCGTAGGATTCAGCAACATTGCATTTTGGCCCCCAAAAAATTGCTACTCTAGTGTGATACGCAGCTGTCCATAGGATGAGCTGACGACTCTTCATCTTCATCAGCTCCTATTGGGACTCTTCTGTAAGTCATCTTAGATGAATATTTAAAATGTTCAAATGATAACATAATGATCCACTGGTGAAGATTGTAAGTATGCAGCAGTGTATAGTAGCTGACTTTCTTATTAAAAGTGGATAATGTGCAGATGGTGTCAGGAGCGGCCTGTGGCAGCAGGGGTCTGGGCAGTGATGGATGGGAGGTGGATGGTGCTCCTCGGGAGTTGCCAAGGTGTTGTTTGAACAGTACAAGGAGAAGAGTGACGTTAGGTCAACACTCACCCTGCGCCCAGATCCTCACATCACAGAGGAAGAGCCACACACAGGCTCCAGGAGGCCATTCATCATGTGTGCTCAGGGAGAGTGGCACGTCACACGTCTGTGCAGGCTGCAGAGCGCAACACACAACATTCCTCTATCACTTTAACACACATTCAAATCATTGCATTTTTTCAAACACAAAATAAAAGGATACTTGTTACTTGTGCAGTGTACACAAATATATATATATATATATA
>KN518265.1:0-11474 GCA_000787155.1 Scartelaos histophorus
ACATTTACACAGACATTTATATCTACAGAAGACATTTACATCTACACAGACATTTACATCTACACACACATTTACACAGACATTTATATCTACACACACATTTACATCTACACACACATTTACATCTATACACACATTTACATCTAAACGTGCATTTACATCTACACAGCACATCTACTGTATGAGCTGTCAGAATGCTTCAGTGTTTTAAAGCCACTGTTTTAAAGAAAGTGTACTAGTTAGTGCAAGTTTTAAGGTTTAAATGTAGTCTTTTATAAATTTATGATAATACAATGAGCAACAAAGTCTCATTTTGTTGAGCCAATATACTCCAGATTGTTTTTAGTTTATGGGAGAGGGTTTTAGGCGATAGGGGGATTCACTATATTCCCTGTATTAATGGGAAACAATGCTTATGTTACAGTGTCAGATGAAGAAAATACATAGTTATGATCTATACACATTTCATAGGATTTAAAGAAGCTGAGATGATGTTCACACTTGCACACCACGCCAAAGAAAAGGATTAAACTAAATCTGGATCTAAAGCAGGATCAAACCAAGTCTACATTAGGACTTTGAGTGCATATTAACATCAGACAAACCTCCTGCAAAATGCCCGAATGATCTCGTCTCATCAGAAGTGCAGCTTATGAGTTTTTACACATGTTGTTACCTGGAGTCAGAGGCAGTGACTCCACTTTGTTAAAGAGACCACATTATAACACTACATTAAAACAGTATAATAGATGCGTCATTCTTTTGTCCTGTTCTGAAGTGAGTACAATCAGAAAAAGCTTCAAGAGGCCGCAGCTTCAGTCATTTCAACGCTTCAACAGAGACACCGGGGCTTGTTTTAAATCATGACTCAACTAAAATTGAATTATCCTAATAGCAACTGAGGACAACTAAGTAATCCACTGCTTGAATAAAGTACAAGCCAAAAACACATTTCATTTAGGAAAATAATGATGCGTGTTCGGAAATGGCATTGATTTAAAGTAATCTGCAAAGGATTAATGTGATTTTGAAGTACAGATTATACCTTGCACAATAGGAAAGAAAACAGGCTTCTGCAAAAGCATTGAGCTTACATCGCAATAATGAACCAATCTAAAGGTGAGCTGTGTAACTTTTCTGCTTGTATCCATGGCGATATTTTTTTTACTTTCCACAGAATTGTATTAAATGTATCTATCTCCGCAAAAGCAAGGAAACTGGCCCAGTTACATGTCAGACCCAAGGAGATGCGAGTCTGTTCACTGTTAGAGTGCAGGTTTTTTTGAGATTTTTTCAAAGCAATATAAATGGGTAAACTATCTTGCCAAAGGACACAACAACAGCGCGCACTGTTTGGAGCTGAGATTGAATCACTGAACTTCAAGTTGGCGGCAGAAAGCTGGAATAACTTGGCACTGGCCACGTTTACATTATTTTTTTTAGTTCCAAATTAACTGTTCTGAATGAAATAGTACGGAATTAAAATGTTGTACTTTGAGTTTACGTGGAAATAATAATTCTGAATTGGCATTTACATGGAAAACGCATCAAATAGACTTTATTTAATTCCGCTCAACGTCGGGAAGGGTTCTGATTTAGGTCTAAAGAAGAAAACGCACACTTCTGCTACCAGTTTTTCGATCATCTCCATTTGTCGTTACTCCACAGACACAAACATGATCCGAACTTTTTCCGCAGCAATTCCGATAATAATTGTGCAGCAGCTGGAGAATTCCATAATCACACTTTTAAGCCACTTATTTCGGAATTATGTTTAATTCCGGATAATCATTTTCATTTGGAATTAACTGTTTACATTGTCTTTTTAAAGCAGAATTCATTTTTATTCAGAATTCAATTATTTTATTATTTTATTAAAGCTCTTAAGTAAACGTGGCAACAGTGATTCTGAATAAATAACAAAAACAAAGACAATAGTTTGAGATTCTGTACCTGATTTTGAACAACGACTCAGGGACATTTGGCTGCCTCCATATGGTCCTCACCCAGCTAAACGCTTACATAGCAAAAAGGGTTGTCACAGGCCATTGCTTCCATATGGTTCTCATCTTATAAAATATCACCAATAAGTTTTTCACAAATAGCTATTTTTTCATGCTCTTGCCTATTTCAAGTTTTTATGTTGCTGAAGTAGGTTTAAGTGAGTCTTTTTTAATTCTTTGTTTTTCATAGTGCTTGCTAACGTGTGCATTGTGTCACCATGGTAACTGCTGATTATTCAACCACAGATAAACATGTAGAACACCCACAGCATGATATTACCGCCAAGTACCAATAAAGCTTTAAACTTCCAGAAAACTGCCTTCTTTTGACCACTACTTCCTGTATTTTTTTGCATTTCTTTTTTTTTATTCACAAAGTGCCACTTGTAAAACTATATTTGAAAACGGAAATATTCCCCACAGGTACGATCCCACCAAAGTAAGTAATAATTGTAAAAACTTTAGTAAAAACTTATAACATCATGCTAACACTTATTTAGATCATCATGTTATCTTTTATTGTTCTGAAAATGCTACTGTATATTAGCCAAAAACAACAAACGGCATCTTTAATCAGTTTCACTTTTGTTTTTGACGTTTTGACGCTCTGACTGCTAACTAACTTTCCTCTCCATGCTAAGTCACTCCCCCTTCATAGTGCCATCTCAACACAATCAAACTACTGCACATCGCATCAGGTTTGTGAAGTTGTAGTGCATTATTTTGTATCATGCTTTTGAATATTTATGGAAAATTGTCATGTGGGAGTGTGGGTGGCGTAGAGTTGTGGGCGGAGCATCAGACAGTCGACCGGAGGACCAGGGAGATCGCTAAATTACTCAAACATTAAAGAAGGCTCCATAATGTTGACTCTAATGTTGAATTCTCAAGCCCTCACCTCCGTTCTCGGACAGCTTGCCGCGGTAGATCTTGTCCTCCACCACGTCGGTCCAGTAGAGGGCGCTCTGGCTGAGGTGGAAGTCCAGAGCGATGGTGTTCCGGAGGCCGGGCACCAGGACACTGAACTCTCCTTTGTTCAGGTCAATTCTGCGGATCTCGTGTCGGTTTGAGAAAATGATGAACGGTTTGAACGGGTCTGGAGAGAAAAAGGATGAGATTCACACTTTAGTACAATAAAAACAAATCCTAAATGTTGCAATTTGTAAATAATAATAAAATAAAAACTTCTTTGTATTAAAAAAAAAGATGAATCCATAAAGTAGACGACGAATGCACTTTCGTTGGAGCTTCAAATAAAACAGAAACAACCCTTTCAACATCCAAGGACAGACAAAAGGTCATCCGTCTAAAAAGTGAACTATTTTCAGTTGGTGGGACTATTGTATAAGCAGATTATACAATTCAATTCAATACAATTATATGATTAACAACTCAGAGCAGCACTTTACACAACTTTAAAATAATTATTAATAGAAAAAATACTTTAATGGTCGTGTACTCAATTTTGTCTTATGCATTTGAGTAAATTAGACTTGCCCCAGTAAATATATCTTGTAAAAGCAGCTCTTGAGGTCAGAATTAATCTGCTACTTCCTGTCAATTAACTATGAAGCGTTTTATTGTTCTTGTTTTATTGTCATTGCAAAAGATTACTCCACTCTGTTGTGAAAAGAGACTATAAATGTATTAACTCGCCACATACAACAGGATTTTTCGGTTTTAATCTATTTTTAAAGTGGAACAAAAGGTACATATGACATGAGGGGAATTTTATGAGACTTAAAATCTCTGCGGACCACGGGATATAAAATTAAGAGCGCGATCATGTCAACTGTTTCCTGTCCACAGTAAAACCACTCGCTCTGAGACTCTTAAGTGTTCAAAAGATAAAAACCATGCACTTCTAGTTTAGATACAAGTCAAAACTGTGTTATTATTGTGAAATGTGATGCAATACTTCAGATACAGGATTTTTAAAGCATAAAAGATTGAGATAAAGTCCACAGGAAGTAGGGTCACTGTGGCTAATCTGTAGCTTCACCTTGAGCAATGCACTGTGTGGATGGAAACAGATACACAAGGAACTTTTTACGCCTTTTTACTTTTAAATAACAGTTCAAACTGGATTAATAGTGCGGTTTTGTGGACTGGATGTCATTATTTGCGGACGACAATCTCTATGGAAAATGTGGATGAGATGCTGGACTTTAAAGGTATCACATTACGAGAGGTGAGGAATAAAGTCTTTATTTTCGCTCTGTCCCGCGTTTGTATCTTGGGACACTCCTCTGCCCCTTACGCTGTATTTTATTGCTTTTACCATAGAGTTGCTGATGTTTGGTGGTTATGATCTAACAGTGACACCACAAACATGAGGAGCGCAGCGGCTTCAAAACCACTCACGAAGACAAAAAGTGGGGTCACTCAACAAACCGCAGCCAACATCAGACAAATTCTCCTGTCTATTATCTTGTTCTGTTTTTCGCATCTTTAAGACATTTAAGGCGTTTCAATTAGAAGTACTGAAATATGTTATATGTATTTAAATATAAAAGCTACTTATATTGTGAATCCAAACCATTCACTGTGCTACAAAAGTTGGGAGCCATTGGTAACCAGTTTCGCATAACACTGCACGTCTTCAGGATTGTATTCCAAAGAAAGCCTTTTGAAAAATGAGATGATCTACATTCACCCTTATATATTACACTTCCATTGAATAACTAACTTCCCCAGTAATAATTACATTCGATTAATGAGTATATTACGCGACAGTTGGTATTGACTCTGCTGTACAGTATGGTAAACGTGATAGAGAGACGCACAAGGCTTAAATCAAAGCCTGGTTTAAATCTGTAATCCTGCTTAATTAAAATCTGTGTAAATATGAGTTATCTGCAGCTCACAGGCGTCTGCACCAGTAATCTGCACTTTCAACACACACTGAGAAGTGATGGGAGAAGAAATATGTTTTAATATTATACCTGTCAGCTGATGGTTTGGACCCGTACGACTGAATTAAATGGTGGACATAACTAACAGAGGCAGAGGTATGGAAAACAAATATAATCTTTTCAAAACTGGTATGAAAGTGGGCATCTCATTGTTCTATTATTAATGTTAACTTTACTTTACTGACAAAATAGTGAAATAATACACCAAGATTACATACAGCGGGTTAATCCAATGCCAAGACCATTTAAGAGCAAAATGACGAGGATCAGTGCTGCTGTTACAGGGAGAGCGGCCGCAGTTTTTCATTAGAAACTGAACTTGAGCCAGAGTCAGTGCAGCAGAATCGCGCCCATGCTCACTTCCTATTTGGAACGCAGCACCTAGCAGGTTAGGTATGTCTATATGCAATACACACAATCAACAACCTTGCTCCTGATTGGCTCTTTGGTTGCTATGCTATACTTGTGGGTCGGAATTTCAAATAAGTATTTCCAAATTCACCATTATATCCACTAGCCTCGATGAGCTTCATTTGGCTGAAACGCTTTGGGCCTCACCACTTCTTTATACAGTGGGTAAAACATGCATTCAAAATGAGTAGGATTGCTTCTCCACAAAACTGGCCTGCAAGTTGGCCTGGTAGTGTCACCTGTTTGCCTCCATGGACATAGATAAGCTAAATGCCATACTGTGGAATTCCAGGCATAGCAAATATATCTCCATGGAAACAAGCTGACAGTAGACCCCCCCACCAGAAAGGTTACATACTGCAACTTTAATTGTAATCACGATCAATCTCACAGCTCTGGGTGGTCCCCAAAAACTGAGAATCATTTAAATAAAAATAACTTTAAATAAAAGAGATGAGAAGAAAGTTGAAATATTTGGTATTCCACATTTCTCCTTGTGCGGCTCAGACAAAAGAGATTTAAATGGACACTTGGTTCTACATTAATAATTCATGGTGGCTTCAGTCGATCTGTATTCATGAAACAACAGGAGCCTGAGAAACCTCTTCTGTGATCCGGCTTTGTTTTTGTGCTCCCGTTTGGCCCTGAGTCACAGCCTTATGTAAACACCACATTCACATTTTCATAGTGAATCTGTCTCTATTTCACTGCTGCAGCCGGCAATGCAATCACCTATTCTATTTGCCTGGCAAGTCCACATGTTTTTACACAGATGGATCTCTGATCCATGCACACGTGATTGTCGGATCAGACTGAGTAAAATTCTTAGTTTACTTCCTTATTTTCTGTCCTTTTCCTTTCTTTTTCCTCATAAGCAGTGACCGCTACCCCCCGGTTCTGGAAGTAATTTCCATTTCATTTTTCTCATAAAATAATATTAAAAGTTTGAAAGCTCAGGGCTTATCGGCTCTGCGGTAACTAATGACCACAAGACCTATAATTTAATTTTAAATCTCTTTCTGAAACTTTATAAACCTCTGTGTTATTAAAAGATTCCACAGAACCTTACTTTATAAATGTGCATTTTGGTTTTAAAACAGCTCGGGATGAGACACAATTTTCAAATAGTTGAATATTTGACATACGTTTGAATATCGAATAGTAATTTCAAATGCCGTTTTAGCCATATCTCAGGAATAAGTACTTAAGTCAAGGATTAAGTCAATCCTTGAATTACTTTATAACTATGTTAATTCATATATTAAAACAGAGTAGGCTCCTGTGTGATGTTCACATGCAAATGAGCCAGCGCACATGTGTGGACTCACACGCGCTTAAGTTTCACTAGTGTTTTCTTCACCCCTCTGTATATTAAAGGCAGCACAGGAAGCACATGCTCTTTGTTTTGATAAATAACTTAATACGCTTTTACTGCGCCTGGACGGGGGATGAGACTATGGGGAACTTTGTGCGACTTGTTTGGCTGTCTTTAAGCACACGGTGAAACATTGGATATATACACCACATCTGTGAACTGCTCTTTTACCAGGACTGAGGAGGAGGATTTTGGTGAAATTTTGGTTCATATTATCAGTTTGGCATCACCTTTATGCAAATGCACGCTCCACAATGGATATTACCACATTTATTTGGAAATTACGCTTTTACCAGGACCAGGAGTTTGGTTCATCTAAATTTCACACTGCAGCTGTTTCTTCATCTCTTCTGTTTTACCGTTAAGAGACACACTGCACGTGTTTGGACACATGTAGAACTATGTTAAAACGTGATGCTGTTTGTGCCTTTGAGTTTGTTTATGGCGTAGTCGTAATGTGTGAGCACCTCTGCTACCGTGAAATCACTGCAGTGTATTTATTGGTGCATTAACACATTTAAACCCAAGGAACATAAAACTGAAAGAACGTACTAGTGCTTAAAGGAGTTTCAGTGAGGGCTGCACTGCAGCAGAGAGCGAGCACGTTCATTAGTATGTTGAGTTGCTCAATGAAGATGTTCATTTGTATTGTGATATGGAAGGTTATTGTTTGATTAAACCTTTTGTGCTTAAATACCTGTTTCACACAATCTGTCATGGTGTATGGATAATATTCAAATAGTTATCATTGATTTTCAAATAGTGTTTTTGCCAAAAATTTACATCCCTAAAACAACCACATAGGGATATTAGTCACCACATAGCTGGTTAACATCTGTCTTAATATTAGAGTTTTTCAAAAGGTCTATGAGAAAAAACGGACTTTATCCAGATCCAGCAGACTCACATCTTCATAAAGTATTGAAAGTGTGTTTTCTGTATTCAACAGCTTTGGCCCAGTGATAAACACATGTGAACCCCCCGGCCCTCTGACCTGTGCTCTTGCAGTTCTCCTTGTCGGCCTCGAGCTCCCAGCCTTCGTAGCAGGAGCACTTGACTGTGAGCTTGTCCTGCTCACAGCGCTGGCTGCACTTGAGGTGTTTGGCACAGAAGCTCTGGATCTGGCATGTCTTATTGTCCGGCCTGAGCTCCATCCCCAGAGGACAGGAGCAGATCACGCCTTCTCCTGGAGCCACCGTACAATTGTTACTACAGCCGCCGTTGTCCAGGGAGCACAGGTCTGGAAAAGAGACATGTTTATGGTTAAAACGAGAGCTGCAAAACCAAAAATACAGATATCACTGCTTATGTTTACATGCAGTGCACAGCTCTGAAACTCAACCTACTAGAAGAGTTCTGAGGGCCATTTTAACTTATGTAAACTGAAGTGGAACTAAGATCAAAAATGTCAGCAGAGCGGTTAGAGTGCTCAGCCACTAACCCAAAGGTTGGCAGTTCGAATCTCTCTGTATTGTCATTTGTCTATTATATATGCAGTGTGTGACTGACTGATGGGAGCAGATTGGCAGCCTCACTTCCATCAGTCTGTCCCAGGGCAGCCATGGCAGTAGAGGGGTTCCAGCTGCGACGCCATCTTGTCGGGTAATAAAACTCTCGTCAGAGTTACACTCTTATGAGCCGGTTTTGTTTTGGTGGATGTTTCTCAGGTATTTTGCGTATTTATCACTGTAAACAATGGTGGTATCCTGCTGTGCTGAAGGATGTACAAATACAAGACAAATAAAGAAGGACAGCTGTAGTACATCGGAATATATTCCTTTTTATCGTATCCCACGTGAACGCTATCGCAGAGGAAGGTGGCTGCCATAAACAGAAAGGATTTTAATGCTACAAGTTACACTTGACTCTGGGAAATATTTTATCAGTGGTAAGTTCTAGAAACAAACACATTTAATAATGTAAAAAGTGTTGTGTATTTATGTCGTCATACTATTTATCATTTGAATATAATAAAGAAAGCATTTCAAAGTATTTATGAAGTCAGTAAATCGTGTTTTTTTATGAAGTAAGTAAACCGAGTATAGGCAGAATAAAATCGTTTTACAAAGAAGATAAGTAATAAGATCAGGATACTCGATGTCGGGCAAATTTCCAGAATCCGTAACAGATTTAAGTCCATAAAAAACAACATAAGGGTGAGTGATACCGATATCACTTAGTTTTCTTTCATATCTTTCGCGTTCCAAACTGCTTAAATGTTTGGTAAATTCGGAAATGTGTTGATTATCCATTTTCTTGCCTAACGTTTACTTGATAGTACGGGTTTCTTTCCAGACAATATGGTGCTGATCACTAAAAAAGTCACGTGACTGGAACCCCTCTATAGGAGTATACCCACACCCAAAGGTTATGTAGTGAATGAAAAATGACTACAGTGTTTATAAGGTTTTTTGCCTTGCAATTGGTTGGCAAAGTGAATCATTAACCTATTTTAAACTTTTATTTTATTTGTATTTTTATTTAATTTTGAACTTTAAACTATTATTAAATGCTGCAAAAGCCGCAGTAAAAAATAAAGCTGATTTAAAGAACAAGCTTCCACATTTTTCTTTATGATTACATTTCCTTTATGTTTTAATCTTAGTGCATTAACTTTTGAGTCCTTAAGCAAGACACTTCACCTGCACTGCCTGTTATGAATGTGTGTGAGGGTTGGTGGTGCACAGCAAAAACTGGAGATTTAACATTTCATGGTAAAATAACTAATAGACTTGTATTTAACACAAAAAGTGTTTAACAATTTGAAAGTTAAATGGGGGTTTGAGTTGGGTTTATTTTGAGTTGATATGGCTGAAGTTAATTCAAATTTCCTTAGTGTTAATTTGGCAACTCCCACCTACCACTTCAAACTCCCATGAGAGAAGACCAATTTGAACCAGTTTTGTACATAATTTCATCTTAAATTAACTAAAATAAAGTATAAAAATAAAACATCTCTGTGTGTTGTTTAGCTAAATCAAGATAACCTTACAGAGTGTTCTCCATTTACTCTTAAAATATTAATATAATTCTTGATTTCGGGGTTAAACAGGAGGTTTGGTCCAGTGTTACTTAATTAACATTTCCACAAATCTTAAATTTACTCTAGAACAGACTGGTGTCAAAATTGAGTCTGACACTCCACTTTTTGCTGTGTGGGAGGGGCTCCCAGGGCAGCTGTGGCTACAGTAGTGTCTTACCACCACTGAATGAATATTGCACAGTAAAGCTCTTTAGGTGTTTTGAAAGGCGCTGGATAAGAAAAATGTGATTAATTAAATGCCTATTACCATCGTACGTGTATCATTTTGATGCCTGACTTTGTGCACTAATAAGCAGATAATGGTTTATGTTTTATAGGCAATTAACTGTACCTCATCTAAGGCTTTTTGTGGCCCTTATATATGCAAAATTTCTCATAGCTCTCTGCATTTTTGTTTTGTAAAAGTAGCTCACAGAAGGAAAAAGGTTGGAGACCTCGTACGTATTCTGATTTCAATATCCTGGATGAGAAAGTATCCCGGTGATGACAAACCGGGATACTCTCACTGGATTTTTCCTAGTATTTCTCAGTTCTCAGTATTCTCAGTAATATCCTGATGTCTCAAAACTGGAGCTTTACTGACCATGTGCAAACTGAAGTAACAGACACAGTAGGAGCAGGTACTTTCCCAATACGACTCGAACTCCTACCAGGACTTTTTAAGTAATACTATTTTATATGCAGTCTACTGTTTAATAAAAGCACATTTTAACATCAGGCTCCCTTCTGTGTCTGTTTGCTCTTGAAGTAAACTGACGCTGTGAGGCTGTGTTGTATTTTTCAACTGGTAAAAACACCTTTTACTGAAGCAGTGACAGAGCTCCACAGTCTCATATTCTTACTAGAATGTATGTCTTCTTTTATGTTGTTCGAAACCTGTTAAAAATCTTTAAAAAATCATCCAGAACACTGTCAGAACCGGGATAAGATTTCGTACCGCAGAGCTTCTCATCGGAGCCGTCGGGGCAGTCGTCTTTGCCGTTGCAGAGCTTGTCTTGGGGCAGGCAGATGGTGGAGTCGTTGGCGCACACGTGATGAGACAGTTTACAAACCAGAGCCTCACAGTTCTCCTCATCGGAGTTATCCTCGCAGTCGCTGTCCCCATCGCACACCCACGCCTTACTGATGCAACGCGCTGAGGACACACACACACACAGTTTAAAATGGTCATAATGTTACATAATGGTCAGTGAGAATTCTGATGCAAACTGTGGTGTGTTGAAGTGTGTATTTTTTGGGGTGGTTCTTAAGTTTGGACTTAAATTGATGAGATAATACCTGCTGTAAAAGTAAATTATAGTTTTACTCAAATCAAGAAACAATTTGTGAAGAAAAGTAGAAAAATATGTTGAAAATTACAGGAAAAGAATTCTGACCAAAAGTTCAGCACAATTTACACACAAGAAACAAATTTTTTCTAATACTTTAAATATTATTTCTTCCATTTTGATTTGTAAAATCATAATTTCTGTATGTTTGAGTGTGATGTTTTACAACCAGGAAGTAAAATTAAACCTAAAAATGTCCAAATTCAGGAAAAGAATTGTACAATTATTAGTATTTTTAGTCTTAACTCTATTGTACTTTAGGTAAAATTAGTAGTCCAACGTGTCATTGAAAAGTTTAGAAAACTACAAGTGGAGAATTCTATTTTAGACATTAAGGACATCACACTAGGGGGAATTCTGTCCAAAATTCTGCATACACGCAAGAAAAAGATTTTTCTG
>KN518265.1:11638-47503 GCA_000787155.1 Scartelaos histophorus
GTGTAGTGAAATGAGTAGTCCAACCTGTCATAGGCACTTTAATTCTGCATAACACACAGATATTTCAGTAAGAGCAAGCGTTAAACAAATGCACAACTGTTTGACGCTAGCTTCATGCAAACCACTGTAATGACAAATATTTTAGACATTTATAGACAGAAAATAGACTTTTCAGAGTTACAAGTGAAATATTTGAGTTTGCGGCTGTGAATTATACAGTCTTAAGGACGTCTATGAATCGTACATTCAAAGCTCTTCAAATCAAGGAACCATTTTCAGTCCAAGTCACAGTGTAATTCACAGAAAAAGCCAAAGCAACCACTACAAGTAACAAAGTATCATAATGAATAGTACTTCCATATGTGCCCTCGCCTCATTGAGTACTTTAATATTGTAAATGTTCACTATAAAATGTGTATCGTTTTATTTATCGCACACTTAAAGCACTTTTCACCAAGGAGAACCATAAGTCACAGAAAAAGGCCATCACAACAGCAAATAACAATTTATCCTCCGCAGTGCTTTTCCATTCTTTGGAGCTCATGCGTTTCACTGCACAAGGAAAACAGACTTATTGTAGTTTGGACAAATAAAGCGGACTGGGGAGGGAGATTTATAATAATACTAAAAATATCAATTAGATAACAATACAAGTCCTTTATATGCAGGGTTATAGCTTTTTATTTACTAATCTGAGGCAGGGGCATGTTGGAAGGAAATGGTCTGGGTATGCAGAAGTACTCATGATTCATGAAGGAAACATGTCCAGGTAAAGCAACAATGTTTTATACCTTTGTTATTTGTTTTATACAATCGAAAATATTTATATCTCCAATGCAAGAAGCAAGATATAATTTTTTTCAGTAGGACATGTGATGATGTACTGTAAAATACCGAATAATAGCAGAGTTTTAATTAATCGCACAGTCCCCTTTATTTTGGTAAATAATTGCTTGTTCCAAATAAACGGTAAGTCTAATGTATTGTCTAATGCATCTAATCTAAAAAAAAAAAAAAAAAAAAAAAAAAAAAAAAAAATCAAGGAAGAAGACGTGACGCTGAACGTTTTTGTTTTACTTTTGTTTTTATGTAGCCTGACATGCTTTTCTTCAGTCACCACATTGTTGATCGCCATTGCTCAGAAATAGCAGCCACCAGGACTAAACCAGGTCTAAATCAGGTCTAAACCAGATCTAAACCAGGTCTAAACCAGGTCTAAACCAGGTCTAAACCAGGACAAAACCAGGACTAATCTTGGACTTGAGAGAGAGAGAACCCTGAGCTCATGGAGCAGGGAGTCCGCAAAGTACGACCATCTACAACCTCCTGTGCGTCCGACACTTGGAACCGTCACAAAGCCCAGCGTGGTATGGCCAGCACTATTTTTACAGTTTGAGAAAGATTTTTGTGAGGAAGGAATTAATCATCTGGTCTCAAATAAATGCCTGGTCTGTTAAGTGATTAAGGCACATAAACACTCCAGCTGTTATTCAGTATTTTTCAGTACGTTGGTGTATGAATGTGTGTAAATGTGTGAGTGAATGTGTAAATAGTTCCTTGATATAAAGTGCCTCAAGTGCTTGAAGGTAGAAAAGTGCTTTTAAAGTCCCAATAATTAGATTGTCTGACCTCCCCCTGTTGTATTCTCACATAACACCAGGTTTTTAGTATCATTTTATCCCAGTTTTCCCAGTTTTGAACACATCTAATCTATGATCCTGTAGTTTGTGTCCTGTGTGCTCCTCACCTGAGTCCCTGCAGCCGAACTTCACGGCCGGGTCGCACATGTGAGTGACTCCTTCACAGTTTTTCTCATCGCTCAGGTCCATACAGTCTGTGTCCCCGTCACAGCGCCACCTGGAGGGGATGCACAGCCCATCCATACGACACTGGAACTCATCTGTATGGCAGCCCCCGGGAGGACGAGCTGTGAGAGGAAACATATGTTCATTATTAGAGAAAAAAATCTACGCGTTGATGTGTGAAATGAATTAACATAATGATCTTGATCAGTTCACTCATATAGAAACTATTATTATATTACTGTTTAAATCCAGGCTCCAAACGGCCCTGTTCAGCTGTGCATATGACTGAACTCTTCTTTCTCATTCTCTCTTATTTAATGTCTCGTTTTCTCTCTTTTTTAATTTAATGAAGATTATTTATGTTTTGGTTTGTTTGCATTGTGATTTTAATATATTTCCTTATTCTGTAAAGCACTTTGAATTACTTTGTGTATGAATTGTGCTATACAAATAAACTTGCCTTGTCTTACAAATTGCATTTGAATAGCTCACACAGTATTTAACATTACAGGCAAATTACAGTCTTAGAGATCTTTAGTCGTAAAATGTTTAGACTAAATGTTTAGACTAAATGATTAGACTAATTCCAAGGCTTTATATGAGACAGCAGCAAAAAGGAGAAGTGAGGAAGTGAAATACCAAGATGTTGGAGGCTTTGTATTTAAAGTCGGATTAAACTAATTAAATTTGTTTTTAAACAAATACAATTTCCTAGCACTATTTTCTACATAAATAGTAGTTTTTGCCTGAATTCCCCTGCAGATGTCCTCTTGTGCATTTGGGTCAGATACACAGAGATATTAATAGTTTTTTGACAACTTTGCCAAGCCCCTGTTTAGCCAAGAATCTCCCTACTCGACCTCAGTCCTACTAAATGGATTGATAATTACTTAACAATAAGTGGATGAATAATAACTTGATGTTGAATGAACATAAGCACAAAACACAATGGCTGCTAACCATGTGCTAGGCTCTCGTGTATTTAATAAAACAAAACAACGGTTCATGCCCCATGTGTGGAATTCTTATTTGGCAAAGAGGGTGTTGTTTTGAGTCGAAGACTTTTTCTCTTAATTCACACACAAAAAAAATGTAACCTCTTAAATTACTTTCTAACAATGTGTTGTGCTGTAGTTATTTTAATTCATTGTAATACTGTGATAGATATACTTGCTTTTCTAGGCTTAAAGGTGCATTGTGAGACTTTTCTTATGTTATTGATTTGGCTGGAAAGTTCCACAGTACGGCGTTAAACCTTTCTATCTTCATGGAGACCAAACCAGACGAAGTTACAGGTCAGATCTGTGCCGTGGCGAGCCATCACAGTCAGAATTCCTGTTTCTCTAGGTATTTAAACCACCTTTGAATAAATGTAAAGTAGAGCTGTTTAATGTCACACTGTGGAACATTCCAGTCAGAGCAGTGGCATCTCAACAGGAACAAGCTTCAATCAAGAAGTTAGACAGTGCACCTTTAACATTCATTGCAATGAATTTCTTAAGATGTTCCATATAAATGTACTAAGGTGCAGGCAGGGTGTCCTTTTCCCCGCAGGGATATCCTTCCTCTGCATTCTAATGGCATTGTACAATTTATTCCTTCAAATCAGGGACTGCACATGGAAACCAGCTGTTCAGCCATAATCTGCAGCGGAACAGATCTTTTTTTATAAGATTAATGTCTCTGTGCATTGTCCCTTCAAATAAAGAAAAGACTAAACTATTTGACCATCAGATTAAAGTAGGCGATGGAATAGTGCTTGGGTAATAGTGCTAAGGAGCAGGGTCCTGTACTGTAGAAGTTTTCATGGTCAGGACTACATTGCTGTGAGATCTTTGTTATTCTGTGAGGTTTGGGTTGAAGGGGAAACCTGGGGGCCAAGAAGAAAAAAAACAAGACACAAAGAGAAACACAAAACTCTGCACAGACGGGCCACGGAATGAAATTAAGTTAAAAAAACAGTTTCAAATCTTATGTTATTAGAATGTTCAAAATTGTGGAATGGAGCAATTGGAGGCAAATGAAGCAAACATCATATATTTACAAAGATGAACTAATGCGCAGACCTAAATGCTAATGGTTTTATGACGTTATAACAAGAAATAAGCAACAATTTGCAACTTCCAAGGTGCAAATCAGATTTACTTTGCTTCTCTGTACTGTAATAGGTTTTCTAATCCTAAAATAGTATTTGGGCTTCAAAAAAAGTATAATTTATGATGGAATGTGTAAAATATCTGTAGATGAAGTGAAAAATTGTTGTGGGCTCAACTTTTCTGTGAGGATTTATTTATTTATTCTTATTTATTTACGAACTCACGGGTTCACATTGCGTCTTATATAATCTCATCATATATACCAACCAAACACACACACATATATCCATACATATAAAAATAAAAAAACAAATATATGATGATGTAAGATGTGATACAATTAAAACACATCTTCCAACATTTCCAGATGTCAGAATGATATTGGGTTTTATTTGTTCAGTAAATCCTCAAAATGTCGATCATAAACTCTTGTCACATAAAAAATAATGTAAAACACAATTGTAAGTGTTTTTAAACTGGGCTCTGAATCACTTAATTTTTCAAAATGTATGATATTCTGAAGTTAATCGCATTTCTTTTCATTTTACTTTTGCCTCCAGCTGCCTCCACTCTGGAATTTAGAATGTTTAGGATCTATACTAATTAAACATATAGATGAAATTGCCTTCACGTCACATTTTCTTGTACTGCCACTGTGGTACAGCCCGTGTGGTGCTGTTAGATTGCGTTGTCTTCGTTCTTCACAGGTCTGGTAACAATCCGTCTCTGTATTTCTTCCTCTCTCTCTATATCTATCTATCTACCGCTCTATTAATCTGCCCGTGTGTGTCTATCTATCTCTATCTCGATGTCGGTTACTGTTACAGATTGCTTGTCTCGCTCGTGCTCTATGTGGTGCAGTTGTCGTGCATCTCATCCCCGTTGTCCACACAGTCATTGTCCCCGTCACAAGTGTAGTTTTAATCTGTCTCTCTCTCTCTATCTCTTTGTCTATCATTCTCTTGTACAGTCTAATATACTGTGGGTTCTCTTGAGGTACTGTTCATGTGCCTTGTTGCTGTATTTCTGTATTTTCTTTATAACATTGCGATATTTTCTTTACCTTTTCTTTTGCTTTGATCATAAACGATACATTTTGTGCCTTTGTTAAAATTATTATTCCTTTGTATCATCATAAACGAAGCCTAGACCAAAAAAATCTTTATGTTTTTTCATTCTCCTTGTGGTTTATTTTGTATGATTATAAAAGATAAAGTTTATGCCTTCGTTAACATTATTATTAGTTTATACAATCATAAATGAAAGCAGAACCAAAAAAATCCTTATGTTTTTCTGTTCTCCTTGCAGTTTATTTTGTTTGATCAAAAACAATAAACTCTTTTGGCTTCGTTAACATTATTATTATATTATATACGATCACAAACAAAAGCAAAAACCAAAAAATCCTTATGATTTTCATTCTCCTTGTGGTTTATTTTGTACGATCATAAAAAATAAACGTCTGTACCTTCTTTATCATTATTATTAATTTGTATGACCATAATATGTCATTTATTTTGCCATATATAAATATTTGTAAAGTTCTGCAATCAATGTACATAAGAAACCTCATTTTTGAAACTATGTCATGTACAGGGGGTGTATTAATAGAAGTTTTAATACATTTTTTTCCAGAAATTGAAGTTTTTTCCAGAAATGTGCTTTTCTTGTGTATGTAGTATGTGTGATTATTGTTTCTCTCTTGGCACAAACGTGAAATAAAAACGAATCGATCAATTCCCCACAGATGTTGTCACTGCCACAGGTTGAGTATCTATCCATCTATCGCTCTATCTTATCTGTCTATCTCTCTATCTATCACTCTTTTGTAAACGGTAATATAAATGCTTGCCCTACTCTGAGTGATGCAGAAATATCGTCAAAAGTCTCACAATAATATCCTAGGCCATCAAATTATATGAAATTACAAGTCTTTCTACTTTAAATTGACAATTATGGTGCAGCGATATAGCTAAAAAAAACAGAGAAAACTACTAATACCATGATCCTTTGCTCTTTTTCAGAGCCGATTACTAATACATGATGAAATAGCGGATTGTAAGAACTTTTAAATCTGAATTTTTTGGATTATGACAGAACTGAAGGCATTTTAAAAAGAAAAAGTAGCATATCGCAATAAATATTGTACCGTGAGATGTACACCGTACCGAGAAATGTGGATAATGTTACATCCCTAGTAGTAATCTATCTATCCTCTCGCTTTTGTCTCTCATTGTTTTATAAAGTGTAATACAGAGTTATAAGTGAGGGTTTTGCCCGTACTCTGAGTGGTGCAGTTGGCGTGGGTCTCGTCGCTGTAGTCTCCACAGTCGTTGTCCCCGTCGCAGGTCCAGTAGTCCGGGATACATCGTCCGCTGTTACACTTGAACTGAGCGCTGGAGCACGAGTGACTGCAGCCCGCCTCGTCGCTGTTATCTCCACAGTCATTATCTGGAAAAGAGAAACTGTGAGAAAACACGGACCAAGCTTATAGAGGGGTTTACATGCACCTGAGTATCCTGATTTGGTACAACAATTCTCTAGAATAACTATGGACGGATTATTTGTGTATCGACAGAGCAGATGTGCGCAGACTAAGTACAGAAAGCACCGCTGTTTGTGCAAAGTTCTGATGCTAAATGAACATTAGTGAGTGGTATACGTCTTAATGACCTGTACGTAAATGACGAGAAGAAATGGCTCAAACTTCAGTAGCCGGACATCCACTCATACGGACTGTTAGCCTAGCCCCGCCCCCCTGGTGAGCCTAAAAGTGACATAGTCTAATAATCCCTCTATAGTTTAACATAAAGTTGAAGGACAGGGCAGAATTCTTTGGTAGAATTAGCTGTTTAATTATCAGATTGCAGATTTGTTGACCTGGTTTATGATATCTCTGTAAGTATTGGGCCTATTCACATGAAACAGAAACTGGCACAAAATTCAACTTCAGTATAAATAGCCAAAATTTATATTTATCATATCTTCAATAAGTGGAGCTATAATTCAGTACTAAATATGTCATTGTTGTCAGTTAAAAGGATGAGATTCATACCACAAGTTTGTGGGCTAACAAATACTAATAAGGCTCAAGATTTATGGATTTTTATTTCAATATTTGGATAGTTTTTTCAAAATCACCAAATCTCCCAAAGCTACATACTCCCTTTCCCATCATCTGAAATATCTGGTTGATTAATTGTCAAAATTCAAATGGATATCACACTGATGTAGGAAGAGTGAGTGTGTGATGTTAACGTTTTGACAGTCGACTTTTAAAGGTCCACAGTCAGGGTTTAATTCCAAAACATGAAGGCAGCATGTCTGTTTAGAGAAAACTTAAAGGTGCACTATGTAGGTAAAAAGTGAGCCACAAGCTTGTCTCCATGGAGATGGAGAAGATTACTTTCTTTGGGCTGGTATTAAAATGATCTCTATTCATTGAAACACGACCAGGCCAAGTTACAGGTCCAGTCAGATGCAGGTGTAGGACCCTCCACCTGTTGCACCTTTTACTAGTTTTTGGGATACAATGTCATTTTATAACCATAATAAAGCATTACCAGGATAATCAAGTGCATGTACACATATTCTCTGAAGCAGCAGTCTCCTCAAAGAAAATAACATAGTATTTAAAGTACAATAGTTTCTACCATAAACACATTAACATAGAAAACATGAATGTTTTTTGTGAGAGAGAAGACAGTTGAATAATGACAGAGACTGCATAGATCCTCCATGCACCACGAGAATGTACCAGCGCTGATACATTGAGCATTGGCAGCAGCAGCAACAACACTTAACACTGATCAAAAGTAATGGACACTTTTAACCATTAACCTCAATATTATTAAGGCTAATTTACAATGATACTGTTGGCACCATATCATCTTTACCATTTAATCTGATTATGTTCTCACTTATGTGTCTGCGTTTATCAGCATTATGCCCGTATAATGTACTCATTTAGAATGCTTTACTCAGCACAATAGTTTATCTTTGGCAAAGTAAAGTGAAGGCTGATGCTGGGGCTGGGGCAGAGACGCTCTACATCCAAGGAGATACTTCATTTGAAATTAAATAAAATTAAAATAAACATATTTAATTATTGTTAATTATGCAGAGTTTTATAAAAAGGACCATATTTGGAAATCCAGGTACACAACCAAAGAGCCAATCAGAAGTGAGGGTGCTGATGGTACACACTCCTTCCTGCTTGTACCACTGGTTTTGCAGGGGTAAGTGTTTAGCTCCACAGGCCGGTACGGGCCGGTACAGTGCGTACTTCCGCTGCATAATTGTACTGGCCCCTTTTAGCAGCACAAAGCAGACCACTGGAGGTACTATATTCCAAAAGGTTCTAGCAAAGTTAGGGCCTGAAACCAGCTCACAGCGGGGTTGGTCTAGACATTGAAGGACCAGCAGCACGCCCACAGCGACGCACTTGAATTCCCACAGTACATTGTGTTTTGACAGGAGAATTCTTCCAGGAGCTGCAGTACATGGAGCGGCCACTAGTCGGTCTGGAGCCGGGGTAGAGCGGAAGCGCCTTATGTAGTTTTTATTTTAGATCCATAGTGAAGTATTTAAGTTACCACTACTTATACAGTTTATAACCTACGGAACCCCAGGAGCTGCAAGAGATGCTGGCTGCAGATGCTAGGGCTAAAGCTAAGGCCAATGCTACGTTAAGGCTAAAGCTAAAGCTAGCATGGCAGCGGTGGTGGTGCATGTGGATCTATGCACTGACCGGGTGTTACGTTTGGACAATGCAACTCATCAGAGCCGTCTGCACAATCCTTTTCTGCAAAACACAAAACCAACGGAAAGAACAGGACAAGAGTGGGACAATGACACAGACACGCAAATACACAAATACACAAATAAAGTCTACAGCTAAACACAACATACACAAAACAACACATCAGGAAAATGATCGAAAGACAGACATGCAAGATATAGCAAAGGTTTCCAGCTCAGTGACAGAAAATAGCTTACTAAAACAATTGGCACTTTGTAGCGGGGGGGTTCTAACTGGAGGCACTGCTGTGTGAAGCTCCATTACTCAAGTCTGACTTTAATCTGAACTTTGTTTTAACTACATGTGAGCTGATTAAATAAGTCTCTCAAATAACATTACATTACCATTCTTAAAACTTATTAAGCAGTGCTCATGTGTGCATTGTCTTGCCACGGTAACTGGTGAACATTCTGCCACAGACATGCATGTAGAACCCACCCAGCATGATCACATTTGTTGTCCATACTGAGAATTTCATTTCTATACATCAATTAATGTACATTTTTTTGACACACTGTGTCAGTCATCCAATATTTTATATATTGTGAGCCAATATTCAGATGGAGGAAAGACATACTGTAATAGTCTGTGATAGGAGTAGAACTGACAAAACAGTCATCTCTTGAAGTCTAAATAAGTCCACTGTATGCTGTCTGTAATTATAAAGCGTTTTATTTTCCGTAAATCAGGAAGTGCAGGTTAACATGCTAAGTGTTATTAGCTTTACCATCAAAGGCAAAAGTCCCCTCTGGTCTGGAGTGGAGAAAAGCTCTTATAATACTCAGCTTTATTTGCTTCCTATATTAATCTAGAATAGGAAATAGGGTTTAATTTTGGCCGAATTACCATCTAAGGGAAGCAGTAGGTTTGTGGCTCGAACATAAAACAGCGTGGGTGGAGTGGTGGATGGTTGAATGCCGTTGTTGAGTCCTTGACCCACCTTGACCCAGTGTACACCTGTGTATGAATGTGTGTATCAATGTGAGTGTGAATGGGTGAGTGGTTCCTTGTTGTAAAGTGCTATGAGTGCCCTGAAGGTGGAAAAGCACTGCATAAAACTGCGACCATTTACCATCTAACCAAACATTATTATAAGAGCAAGGTTGCAGAAAAGGCTACAGTTTTTCTTGTGTCCTCTAAACATGATCCACTATAAAGTCTATTAAATGAGCTGTTTATGTCTTCATGCTGCACCACTTTAACCTTGAAAACGAGAACTGATAAATATGTAAATTCTCACCTTGAACACAAAACTTTCATGTGATACACTGCAGTTCATGTGGGACACTGCTGCTGACTAAAATGAATTTCATAAGTTTGTCTTATAGTAGGATTTCTGATAATGTCTGATAATGAAAATGTTGGCAAGATTTGTCACCAATGGGTTTTATTCATGCTTACTTCACAAAACAGGGAGACGTTTGGAAACATGTGGATAATGATTTTGTTTTGTTCTGTTGATGATAGTAACTCTTGCCCAGTTTTCTTCATCTAGATAACATAAGATTCTTTCTTTTTTTCTTTTTATAAATTGCCTATTCATTTGTGCATTATAATTTGTCTAATAATCTAACTTAAAAAATAAAGATGTTTTATCACATGTCCAGTATCGGGAACTACACTGGAAATCGCTATTCGCATGTTTCCAAACATCTTCCTGTAAGCGTGACTAGAGCCTGTTGTTGCACTGCTCCATTCTGTATGTGCCTATGTAATAATGAAATAGTGACGCCTTGTTTTTTTAGCAAGACGAGTCAGGAAAACGCGAAGTTGTGCTGATGTAACGTATAACTTTTACATATGAAGTCTCCAGAGCTGCTGCTTAAGTCAGGCCCTCCACCTGAGTATTGAGCGTCATCAAGATCATCTGGAGCAGAATGTGTTCACAGATGGTAACCTCCACAGCGTGACGAGGAAGAGGAGAGGAAGAGGAGGAGGAAGAGGAGAGGAGGGGGGTTTAAAGTGAGACTTAACACCTAAACTGCACCCGCTTTTCAAATAGAGCTGCTAAACTGGGGAGTACCTGGAGGACTAAAGGGAGAGTGATGGGGGCAGAGGGGCGGGGTCTGGAGGTATAAGGGACACTGCAATCTGGGTAATCCTATGTGATGTCACCAACTACTTGAAATTACAGAGGTCACTAGAGCCAGCACACAGTTAAGTTTAGGAGATTTTGACCAGAAAGCTGCAAATTTACCCTGTTTGCGCTAACGTTGCCACAAAAAGGGACTAGGAGCAGTAGTTAATGCTATTAAAACACCAAATACACAGTTTAGTAGAAAAAAAAGTGGATTTAGAGTTTAGAGGGGAAAATATGCAGTAAGTGACCACTGACCGTTGTCACACCTCCAGTTGATGTTGATGCACCGGCCGTTGTTACAGGTGAACTGGGTCAGGGGGAAGCAGGTGGGGTACGCTGAAAACACAACTCGAAACATCACAATTTCACAAGATTTGCACTGGAAAATTAAAATGATACAAACATACTACAGGTCACAGGTCACTTATGTGCACTATTTAACTTTTTGGTGTCTCCATGAAGATTATATTGCTTTGCCTAGATCCCATTACAGGCCTGATCTGTGGAGAGGCAACCCACACAATAATACAGAATAAGAATGTTTTTTGTTTTAATTACACCGGTAATTTAATGAATGTAGGATGGTGGGTTTAATGACATGCTCTGGAATGTTCTAGGCCGAGCAAAAACATCTCTATTGAGGCAAGCTGGTGACAGACCCTGAAAAGTTCCATAGTGCACACCTTTAAGTTTGCTAGCAGCAGTGAGTTTTTAGTGGTTAGGACAAAACTGAAATGTAATACAATTTAGAACATACTGGTCATTTTAAAATAGGCAATACAACAAATAAGGTGTTGAACTAAGTCTAATGTGGTATCAAATATTTACTTATAAAGTAAAGTTTTGAGGCAAAGATATAACCCACCACAAGAAGCTGGCTCGTCCGACCGGTCTCCACAGTCATCGTCCAAGTCGCAGGTCCAGGAGATGGGGATGCAGCGCCCACTAGCACACGAGTACTGGTTTGGAGGACAAGTACGAGCTGGAAGTACAAAGATCTCATCAAGGAACTGTGGGTGATTTCGCATTCTGTTGAAATTCTGTTCTGTACTGGGTGTACCACATAAACTCTAATCTAGCTCCTATATGCAGTGATTTACACCAGATGCCCTAGCTAATAAACCCATGGGCCTAGTGGGTTAAGCACTCCTGTCTTCACAGACATCTTTAATACCTCCCTGGAGTCAGGCCATGTCCCAGCCTCTTTCAAGTCATCCATCATTGTTCTTGTCCCTAACAAGCTTCAAATCACTGCCTAAAGGGCCCATATTAAACAACAATTGGCTCTTGTGAGCTTTAAAGCATGTTATAATGTTGTTTTCTCCTCATAAACATACCCGGGGGGTGACACTCATGTTACTTAAAGATTACTATGAGGCTGCACAATTGAAAACACTGGTGTGTCTATGTAATCCAGAATACTCTGCTAAATGGAAGTCTTTAAGGAGGCAACAACGGGAGTTGGTTGGGGATGATGGTGTGGTTATGACAAAGATTTCACAGCTAACAAATTGGATGCAAGGTTTAAAGAGTGGGCTTTTTTACACTTACACACCAAGGGAAAATGAACAAATAAAAAATAAAAAATAAAATTTAAATAACAGTGATTTTTATTTTTTTTTAATTCCTCCAAATTAGAGATTTCATTGAAAAACTATTAAAAACTATCAAAGAAAAATAATTAAATAATCTTAATTAAGGTATTTGTGGATGCATGTACTATAAATAACAACCAAAATATCTTTTCAAGAATATATAGAGGACTGCAACAAACAAAAGGAATATTACACCACACAAAACAAAAATGGGAAAAGGGGGGACGTCTAACCATATCTGATCAGGAATGGGAAAATGCCTGTGAGATACAATGGAAAACTTCTAACTCAATAATATGGAAAGAGTTTTGCTGGAAGAATTTGGTTAGGTTTTTCAAAACACCAGTCCAGGAAAGACATTACACCAAATCAGCAAACTGTTGGAGGCAAAGTGGTGGACTGGAGACAAACCATTGCCTTCTAATTTGGACATGTCCTCATATTGTCCCATTTTGGAGGGAAATTCACAATCATTAGATACTGTGTTCTGAATTGACAAACCATTTCGCTGGAAACAAAGTACCTGAGTCTGATGGGTGAAAATGTAATAAAATTAAATACCTGTTCCAGATTTTGAGCGGGGCTGCTCAGAAAGCTTTATTTCACAATAACCTACATTGGATGAATGGTTTGATATTGTTCATGATATTTTTAAGATGGAGAGAAGACAAACAAGACAAATTTAAGAGCAAATGGAAACTGTGGCTGAATTGATCAAAACTATAAGACCAGATTTTGCATGACCTTTCTCTTTCAATTGATTGTCTTTTTCCTACCTCTTAAAAAAAGAATAATAAAGAATTACAAAAAAAAAAACAACCAAAAAACATACTTGGGGTTCTGTTTGTTTGTTTGTTTTTTCATTCACACATATTTGAGTAATCCTTTATTATGAGTTTAAATCTCCAAATCTTAAAATGCCCTATTCCACCTTGTAATGTCATGAAGCAGTACATTTCAAGATCACAGATGGAACAGAGTGTTTTATATTCAAGAGAAGAATGTGAGAATGAAACAAAACACAGCTCCGGGTATGTTTTTGATAAGAAAACATGTAAACATGGATCAGAAAATGGCGTAACATGGGCCCTTGAATGACTCCGGTCTGTAGCTCTAACGTCTGTACCCGCGAAGACATCTGAACGCCCCCTCCTAAGTCCATCACCTCCCCCCTCAAAGATGTGTTACCGTGACAGGGAATAGCGCCCCCTGCTGGTGGAAAAGCAGAGCAAAGGCAGGGCGTACCGGAGCAGGTGGTGTTGGACTCGTCTTCGTCGTTGCCGCAGTCGTTGTCTCCGTCACAGAGCCAGCGCATAGGGATGCACCTGTTATTCTGACACTTGAACCGGTCTGTGGGGCAGGTGTGCTGGTCTGAGGGAGAAAGAAGAGGGACAAGAGGACATTTAGAGGGCAATAATAGTAAGAACCAAAAAAGAGCAGTTTGTATGAGAATTTTTACTATGCCACAATTGTGCAATGTTGGTGTATTTTTTCTTACAACAGACACAATTCTGGAATGGAGCAATCAGAGGCAAAATGAAGCTAACATCATATATTTAAAATTATTAACTGATGCACAGACCTAAATGCTAATGGTTTTATGACATTATAACAAAAAAATAAGCAACAATTTTGATTTTTCAAGGTGCAAGTCTCATTTATTTGCTTCTCTGTTAAGAAGGATTGAAAAATAAAGTTTTTTAACCCTAAAATGGTGTTTGGGCTTCACAAAAAGTATAATATATGATGAAATGTGTAATATATGTCATGGTTCATGTTCTGTAGTCTTTGTTTTAGTGTCCTATTCCTTTAGTGTAGTGTACCTGGGGTGTTTTATTTTGACATTTGGCCTGTTCATTTATATTTCCTGTCTGTTGATTGTTTGCCCCGCCCTGATGTGTTACATTTGTGTCTGTGTTCATATATACCCTGTGTTCTGATCTGCCCTTTGTTGGTCTGTTGTCATTGTCTTCATCTTGTCAGTTTTGATTTTTGAATTTCGTTTGTATTTTGTTTGTTTTTTTATTAAAGATATTTTGTGCAGTCCAGTATTTTGGGTCCCCTCCTTTTTTCAACATGACAATATATCAGTAGAGGAAGTGAAAAACTGTTGTGGGTTCAACATTTCTGTGAGGATTTGTCCAGCAAAACCTCAAAATGTGGATTTTGCCTTTGTAAAAATGCTTAGTGTGGATCATAAACCCAAATAGTGTATAATAATAAAGTGTTTTAAACTGGATCTGAATCATTCACATGGATCTGAGAGCTTTGTGAAAATTCTGAAATGAATCCTAGTTTTCCAATGAAAGCTGTATTTTGTTCCACTTCACTTTTGCCTCCAGCTGCTTCTGGAATTCAGGATGATTTTCTTTACAATTTTTCAAAGATACAATAGAATAGAACAGAATAATAAAAATATAATAAATAAATACCTAAAATAGAATAGTGTATAGAATAGCATATTTAGTTTCCCATGTTACTTTACAGAGGTAAAACAAATCTGGTATTTGGGCCAATGTGGAGCTTTTATTTCTGTGTTTGGTTGAGGTTGATAATGCAGCTATACTATTAACTATTAACTATTAACTAACTACACTCTGAATATATCTCACCTCACTTTTTCTCTCACCTCCACATCAGAAACTCCCAAAACACCTTCAAAAACAGCTCAAAACTCAGACGCTTTAACTTCTACCCATGCTCCCTCACTACTGCTTTTGTCTGTCCTGTCCTTGTTTTCTGTCTTTGAATTACAATCACAGTAAAAAGCGCTGTATAAAACCCATGTATTATTAATATACTGTAGGCAGACTTCTAGTAGTACAGTAATTGCTAAGTCGGCAACAACAATAGACCACAAAGCAAAAGATATTATGTTAGAAAGGGGAAAGTGAATTAATTTCCCAAAACAGTGCTACAAGTGGTACTGTTTGATAATGGGCAGTGGTGGAAGAAGTACTAGATTTTGTTACTTAAGTACTTTATTACTTTATTGTGTTTTTAGGGTGACCATGTTTAATATCTGTCCAGGGACTACAGATGAAAAATAGGCTCTCTGGCTAATTCTGGTACATTTGCAGAAATGTTTATTGATATACACTGTCCCTGCTAAATAAATCAAATAAATAAAAAGTAAGTAAAAGTACAGATACCAGAGCACAAAAAATACTCAAGTAAAAGTAAAAGTATCACATGAACTAGCTACGTAAGTAAAAGTATTAAATGAACTGTTTAAAAATGCACCTAAGGCGTTACTAGTTTTTTTAATGCTTAAAGGTGCACTGTGTAACCTTTCAATAGGGATTCACCTGCTTGTTGCTATGGAGATGTCCAGACAAAGCAAAACATCTCCATGGAGAAAAGCATTAGACAGACCCTCCATCAGAAAAGTTACACAATGCTCCTTGAAACTATGAAAAATAAAAAAATAAACCCTCGTCAGAAGGTCTCAAATTATAATAAAAAATACTTTTGCTTTTCAGTCTTATTAAAAAATGTAGTGGAGTAGAAATTGCAGACACCTGCTCTCAAATGTAGTAAAGTAAAAGTAAAAAAATATATATAAAAAAAATCAACTTTAAAATATAACTAAAGGTGCATTGTGTGACTTTTCTGGTGGAGGATCTTTCAAATGCTTTTCTCCATGGACGTTATTCCTTTGTCTGGAATGTTTCATAGTACAGCATTGAACAATTCTGTTACCATGGAGATCAAACCAGACCAAGTTACAGGTCAGATCTGTGGAGAGGCGATCCACAGTCAGAATGTCTGTTTTTCTAGATATGTTTGAGCTACCAAACATATCTATATCTTATCATATCTGTAACTGAATAAATGTAAAGTAGAGCTGTTTAATGTCACACTGTGGACCCCCAACCATAACGTTACATTGTGCATCTTTAAGTACAGTACAGATAACTACATTTTTTACTTAAGTACAGTCCTTTACTACTTTCACTTTGTTACCTTCCACCACAATAATAATGAAGGAAACTCACGGCAGAGCTCGGGGGCCTCGTCGCTGTTGTCCAGACAGTCGTTGTCTCCGTCGCACTTCCATCGCTCCTGGATACAGCGGTTGTTCTTGCAGGCGAACTCCCCGGGCTGGCACTGAGGAGGGGGGATGTACGACGGGTTGGCTGGGGACACAGAATCACATCACTGTTTAGGGAGGATGCTACACGATCTCGTGAGACAAAACTGATCGTGCACACAGGAGAAAAATGATCTTGTGAGATTTTTTTTGGCATGTGTTTACATTTGGGTTGGACAAAAAAGAGTTACCGGGCTGTCTTATAGTTCTAAAAAGCAGAACTAGAATGGAAACAAAAATATGGAATTGAATAAATAAAAAAGAAATTGTGAAGAAACTGAATCGTGAAATTTAGATGAAAGAAATTGTTAAAATTTTGTAAAATGTTTGTTTCGTTTTCGTGGACCAAATCTCGTATCTAATGAAGATCAAAAATAATTAAATATTATGCTATTTTCTGGTCTCTGTTCTAATGAAAAATACTTAGAAAATACCTTGAAATACCTGGATTTGTATTTTATTTCATTTGCATATTTTAAAACACATTTAGGCTGAGTTTTTCTCTGAAACAGAAAACACTTTGTTCCACTTTGTGATATCATGGGCTAACACAGGAAGTGCTCCACTGTGTTTTTAAACTCCATACACCTTCACTAAAATCATATGGATGATTTCAGCCCAGGAAATGTCAATCTCTACTAAACAAATGTAAAAAAGTAACTTGAAAAAGGTGGAACAAAACATTTCAAGCTTCAAGGGTTAATCAAACATGTGTGAAATAAATAAAATACAACACCTGTTATGTTTTGGAGGAGGTAATGACATTATAACATGATTAAAAACTCACAAGAGTCAATTTTGTGTATTATAAGTATAATATATGGGTGAAGAAGAAGCTTTCCAGCACTGTGTATATAAAATGAATCAGTAATGATAATAATAAGTTAACATGATCCATTATTATTCAGAAACAGCATAACACGGGCCCATTAATGTATTTCTGGCTTGCTAAAACAAAAACAAAATGTGTAACACGTCGTCTTCCTGGCCGGACAAAGTGAAGTAGGCCTGGCAGAGGAGACGTGACAGAATGGGTTTAAAATGTTCCAGGAGTCACAGTCACCGCCCTGAGTCATCTTCACCGAGAGCTCGAGAATTAACAACAACACAGTGTAACAGAGCCGGGCCATAGAAATGAACAGAGGACAGAAGACAGAGGACAGAGGGGGAGGTCGCTGGGGCAGATCTGTACTTTATTTAGGACGGCCTCACACTCACACACAAACTCGCGACTGAACATGGACAAAAGCTGGAATTAAACCTGAATTATTCTGAGAAAGAACCAAATCAGGACGTGTTTGGAAAGGAGAAGTCAGGAAGTTTCGTTGATAATAACAGCTGTCCAGTTTTGTTTTTGTTTCGTTCTGTAGTGTGCGCTTTAAGATTAGCCTATTGGCAAAGCGGCGTTTCACAATTTTGCACCCACAACCCGGAATAATTTGCAAGCAGACCGTAAACTACACGGTCTGGAAATAAAATCTTTCACCCTCTTGTGATGTGATGTCTAAATACGTGTTGATATTTTGGCTGATCCCTCGAAAAAGAGAAAATGCGACACAAGTTTTCCACACAAAACATCTTGCCAGTTTTTGCAATAATGGAGATGGTAGAAGATGGACTGAATATCGCGTAGACTTTATTGCCCCAAAAAGGAAATATAAATATGTTCTCTGCATTTGACCTTTCCTTCAATACCACAGGGGCAACTCGGCAGGCGCAGGTCTTGGTTATGGCTCCGTTAGCTGGAAGATTCTTATGTGCATATTTGGGGTTAATGGGGAAAACAGGTGTAAAGAAGGAAACTCATTCAAGTGCAGGAAGAACATGCGTTTGCCCACCAAGCCTGGGATAAAAACCAGGAACATTCTTGTTATGAGGTGAGAATTTCTGACACCCAGCAACTGTGAAATTGAGAAACAAGTTGTAAGATGAATAGAGGAAGGAATATGAGTGAGTGAGCGTGTTCTTTTTGAAGCCGGGTTAGTTCTTATTATGTGTAATACTCGAGTTACAGGTGGTCCTCCCTCAGAGTGAACAGCAGAGTGGAGAGTTCAAGGTGAAAGTTTATAGAGGATTCTCAGTAGGAGGACGTCTGATGGTTAAAGTCATGAATGTGCTGGGTGTGACGCCAATGAGAGAAGAGTTATTTTGGTCTACTTTAAAGAACATTCAATTACCCTGCTCGGATAGATACACAAAACACAACTAGAACTGAGTGCTGTTTTTCTTCTATATATAGTTTATTGGATTTATTGGATTGAGGTGAAGGTGGTGAAGGGTGACGAGAACATGGACAAAGCGATACCTCTGCAGCTGGTGTTGTCGGTGGGGTCCAGGACCTGGTCTTCTGCACAGGCACAGCTCCGTCCCTCAGGCGTGGCCAGACACAAACTACTGCAGCCGCCGTTGTTCACTCGACATGCATTTGACCCTAACACAGGAACACACAGTCAGAGTGTGATTCATACGAGGTGGTATTCAGCAGTAACATGCACAGACGAGTCAATGGTCCATTGAGTGTGTATAAACCTGCCTGGGGAAAAGTGAGAGTCCAGACCAGAATTTAAACTAGGAAAAGTCATCAGCTGGAGGTTTTGTTTTTGAGTGAACATGTTTACGAGTTAATCATTTCAATCACTTCCTCAGTAATAGTGGCTCGGTGGTTAACGGACTCATCTAAAAACCCGAGGGTCAGAGGATCAATTCTTGCTCAGACCAAGTTCTGGCATTGTTCTTATGCAAGACACTTCGTGGTCAGAGGGGTCAGTGGCAACTTTTCTTCCATCAGTCTACCCCAGGGCATCTGTGCAGTGAATAATTCAGTATTTGAGTCAATTACAATTTCTTTAGTTAAAAAGGTTCAATATTTTTTCACAAATCCTGAGTTATTCTGCATGTTTTTTGTCCTTAGAGTGTTCAAATGTTCATGTGGTGCGACCGTCTGTCCCTAAACTTGTGATTTTTAAACTTTTTTAAAATGACTCTAAATCTAATCACATTTTTTTTGGTCATATTAGTATAAGTGTTAGTGTAGAATAAGTATAAGTGTTTTTAGTCCCACATGAAATCTCATCTTTCTTGAATAGATATTTCCCCCATAATATTCAAACAAATATTGTCTGAGAGTGTCCATTTTTTCAAATCTCATGTTTTCATGTTTTCAAATGTCAATCTCATGTTCATATAACTCACAACTTAGATTAACATCCCAACCATGTTTTAGAAAATAAAACTATTTTAAGGTTATTCCCGGCTGCACCACATCATGTACACTCATTCATGTGCATAAAAAAAACACACTTAAAATGCTTAATATAAATGTCAAACATAGATTTATGCATCTGACATTGTAAATATTTGAAAAAGTTCAATAGAAATGACATTTTTAAAACTGTTGAATAAGTTATTGACCCATAAATTGCTGTAGGAGTCTAGAAAGGCGCTGAGATCCAGTGGCTTATTCCTCATTGTTCCTCATTCCTCATTGGATACTGGTAACAGACCACCTTATATGAGTCTGAAGGGAAGAGCAACCTAAACTGAAACTAACACACCTAGATTTTTGCTGTAAGGAGTATCTGCTATGAGTTATGTGAACGTGACCTGTCACCAAAGCCCAATTGTGCAGAATGGTTCCTGCGTGGGTTCAACACTGTTCTGAGTTAGATGGCCCATTAACCCAACACACCCAGCGCATGACTCATATCTGTGCTTTTGTTGTATTCTGCAGAGACGGAGCGGAGTACCTTGCTGTTGCTGGGCGTCGTACATCCGGATCTCAAATATGGGTGGTCTCTCATTGCGCAGCAGGGTGGCAGTGCCCGTGGTGGTGTCCAGTTTGAAGATGCTGCCGCTGCGATACTCGTTCCAAAACAAAAAGTGTTTATAGTGACACAGGCCGAAGGCGTGGTTCAGCTCCTGACCCTCGTACACAGTCTGCAAAAAGGACACGAAACAGAAAAAAACTATTTAAAGAGGACATTATGATTCCCTGTACCTTTCTTAATCAAACATCAAGGGGGCATAATGATTAAAATCTACTTTTATGAGCGTTTATCCATATTATAACAGTGTTCACTCATCATTTACTGACAGCTGTATTTCAAATCATGTATGTTTAAAGGTGCATTGTGTAACCTTTTCTTCGTCACCAGCTTGTTTCTATGGATATGTCATTCCCCTGCCTTGAATGTTCTAAATGACAGATGGTTTTATAGCTCACAAATACCTAGAAAAACAGGCATTCTGACCGTGATCTGACCCGCAACTTGCTCTGGTTTGGTCTCCGCGGAGATAGAAAGGTTTAATACCACACCGTGAAACATTCCAGACAAAAGCAATAACATTTCCACTGAGAAAAGCATTTGACGGACCCCCCACCAGAAAAGTTACACAATGCACCATTAAGTCACACTGTATTGTCTGTGGTGTCTGAAAATGTCCTGTCTCTGCCCTCTCCTCTGTACTTACTTTCTGTTATTAAAATTTAGGAAGTCAATGCACCTGCAGTTTATATAAATACAATATATGCATGTTAAACTTAAATATTACACACATAAGAAGAGCATAATATGTCAGCTTGAACACTGTCTGATTATTATGATGTTTCATGTCAATTATTGGTTCAAGTTTTGGAAATTGGATGAAAAAAATAAGTTAATCAATCCACAGCAATAAAATAAATAAAAGTATACACAAATAACCTTAGTAATCTTGTTTCAATTGAATCTTGCGTAGGGATGTAACAATAATTGAAATATCATGGACAATATCATCACAATTTATCAATAACTTTGCTTGAATGAATAGTAACGGTGCAAAAATAGCTAAAAAAGCAGAGGGGACTACATAGACCATGATCCTTTGCTCCGTTTCAGTGCAGACTATTGAAGACATGACTGCACTGAAATCTTAGTTCTTTGGGTTAAGTCCTCGAAAATATTGTACCGAGAGATTTGGATCTTGTTAAATCCCTATTCTTTAGATTATCTGATTTAAGGAGAAAAGGGCTGATTTAAAAATAGCAATAGAAAACGACATAAAATGATCAAATGAATGCTAGCTTGGCTTCCTCCCTGTGCTTAGAACAGAGTAAACACTAATAAACTACAACATGTCTTTGCACTGCGCAGGACCACCCACTGAGGCCTGTAATGAGCTCAGTCTCTGCTGGTTAAACCCTGTCAAAACAATCCCGCTCACTCCAGCGACAACTTCTGTTTTCAGACCAGACGTTCAACTCTTCACTGGAAAAACACCAAGAAAAATGACTAAGAAGAATTGCAAAAAATCTGAATATTTATCTGTTTGTTCATTGGGCCGATTTAGATCTCAATTATTTCTATTTTGATTGGATTTCACGCACACTTATCTGCCAGAGGAGTGGAGAAATTATACTGTATGAAACAAATGATTACACAAACTTGATTTTTTTTTCTAATAAAGCTTGTTTTTTAACCGAATGGCTCTCAAACGTTTCACATCAAGTATCGTCAAAAAAGAGTTGATGTTCATAGTACCATCAGATCTAAACCAAGTCTATAACAGGACTATTCCAGGTCTACTCAAGGGCTAAACCAGGTCTAAACGTGGACTACATCGTTTCCACTGTAGTTCTAAAACAGAAAACATCAAAATCAAGATAAAACAATGGATAAAATGAACTCAAACCCACAAACTGAAGAGCACACTGAAGGAGCTTGCATACCACCTAAGATACAGGTTCCACCGTTTGAGAAAAACAGCTCTATAATTTTAGCCTGGGCACCTGATTTTGTAAAGGAAGTAAGCATTTAAATCCACCCTAGCTCTCACAAACCCCGTAAGTATAATATACTAACTAACATAGCTGTTTCTGACAAGTTTGCAACAGACACAGCAGCACGCTAGCTAGAACACTGTCTCAAAGCAACAGCTAACTTTCATTAAAAGTGTAAAATGCAAAACAAACCACATATTACATTTTTTTTATAATTTAAGTAAATATTAGCCAATTGTTTTTATGTGTAGAATACTTCAGTTTGTAGCTGTTATTTTTTTATATTCATTATACTTCAGAATTAGCATTAGCATTAGCACTGAGACACAAACATCTGCAGTTCTAAAGTCCTCCAGTGAAGTATCCTCTTCATTTGTTTAGTCTTTGTCATGTTGTCAGTGACATCCATTTGCAGCTCTCTGTCCACTTCTTAAATATTTATTTATTTTAGCGTGACCCCGCAAAAAAACAAAAACAACAAAAAAAAAAACAACAGAAAAACATACAGATACAATTGGACAGGAAGTAATGGTGCTAGCAGTGAGGTCACAATAAAAAGCCAATAGATAAAATGCCTTTTGATTAGATAAAGATATACACATAGCAGTCTGGTATTCGTTACTTTTTTGTGAAGAGTATTTAATAAAAATAATTAAAAAAAAAAAATTAAAAAAACATGAGTAAAGTGAAATAAACTTTTTTTATTTTTTTTTTTCTACTAAACTGTGTGCATGATATTTTAATAGCATTATTTACTGTTCTAGGTAATGTTTTAACAGCTTTAGAGCAAACTTGATACATTTGCAACTTAAACATCATAAAAGACTGTCCTGATTACAAGTGATTGAGCTTTCTGATAAAAACTGACCAATCACAGTGTTCTTTATACCGCCAGACCCCGCCTCCCCCCTCACTCTCCCCTTCAGTGTTCCACCAGCCCTATCGTGGGCAGAGTTTCTTTAGCCCCACTGTAATGGTCTCACCTTCCTCTCGGACGTGTTGAGGTAGACCATCTCGATGCGGTCGTAGTAGGCGTCCACCCAGTAGAGGATTCCTTTGGGGATGTCCAGGCTCAGCCCGTTTGGCCACAGGACAGTTTTACTGGTGAGGAACACGCTTCGGTTTGTCCCGTCCATCCAGGCGCGCTCGATTTTACCACGTTTACTCGCCTTTGGGTCCTCCTCCCAATCTGTCCAGTACATCCACCTAGGGGAAAGACGGGAAAGGGTTAGGTAGGGATTTGGCTGAGTATTATTATTACCTTTCCAGTCCCTTACCCATGCAGAGGATCCACTACGATGGCTCTGGGGTGTGTCATCTTTCCCTCGATCAGTGTCTTTTTGGTCTGCGAGGCCTTCTCCAGTCGGGCCACACTGATGGTCTTCTTCGGCCCGTCATCCGTCCAGTACAAATTATCGGCCATCCAGTCCACGGCGATGCCCTCTACTGTGTGGATACCTGCATGACAGCCACACAAGAAATGTGTTGTTGAAGAGTTTAGATGATTTTTCAACATTCTATAGTCTCTTCCATACAGCTCCAAATATTTTCAATGAAAGAGTTAGCATGAAAACAGATGACAACAGTTCCGTGTTCAAAATGGTCAATAGTCAATTACTTTCTGCCTTTTTTGTGTTGTGTCATTTAAAATAATGGGAGAGAGAGTTCAAAAAAAGGTTTGTTTTGTTTGTTTTTTTTCTCTACAAAAGTGCTAGCGTTACACAGTTACAAAAGTGTGATTGTTGTCAGTTGTAAGGACGACCTGGTCTTTGTTCAGGTTCTTTTCTTCTTCTTTCAGGCAAAAGTTGGTATATTATCAGACAGCAGTAGCGTAGATAGCATCTAAGGGTGAAATGTGAGAATAAAACACGGGCAGGTCGGCCAATCTGATTACAAATAGAAGCTTTAAGTCCCATATGTCAGAGTCAAGGCCCACGGGCCAGATCCGGCCCCTGAGAGGGGTTTCTATGGCCCCCGGGATGATATTGATTTATTATTAGAACCGGCCGCAGATGTTTTACACAGACCAATACTACATTTCCCATAATACAACGGTGGCGCACCGAGCGGGAGGCGGCTTTATTTCATTATTCATCAGCGATCATTAGCATTAGCTTTTTGTACTTTATTTTATTGTACAAGTGCTCCCTGTTTATCACGGGAGTTAGGTTACAAAAATAAGCCGCGATAGGCAAACTCCGCGAAGTTGTCAGCTTTATTTTTTCAAGTATTAGAAATGTTTTAAGGCTGTAAAACCCCTCATCTCACACTTCTCAGGAATGAACATTTTCTCACATTTCTCTCTTGTTAAAACGTTCTCGCAGTTCAAATGTCAGTAGTGCTCTCGCAGACAGAGGTGTGCAGAGCTCCCGTGCCCCGCCCCTCAGTAGTGATCTAGAGGTGAGTTGTGCCTCCGGTCGCCAAGTCTGACTGTGGTCAAATGGTTGCAAAAGTCTAGGGCCGTTTTATGGTCCCAGTTCGTCCCTGCTGTAAACATACAGCTCTTCAGAGCAGCTTCAGCAATCCAACATTTATGTAAATTTGGCTGAACGCATTCTGGACAATACTGATTCTACTATACTGAATCAATCAGGACGCAAAACACAATGCACAGGTTCTCCCTTAGCCAATCAAGAGGCAGAACACAATATACGTTCATACTCTTTAAAAAAAAATTAAAAATGCACGATAAAAAAAGGTGAAGCGCGATATAGCGAGGGACAATGTATTTCAATCCACTTGTGTTTTAAAAATATTTTATAGTTGTAGTTGATAATAGTTTATAGTTGAGTGACTGATTTTGCTGATATTATTTATTTCTTTGAAGTAAATTTCTACTTTTGCCATTTCCCTGAGAAAATATACTGATGGTGCCTTGAATAATACCACTTCATTCATTTAATGTGCAGGTTCTGGGAATTTTTATATAAAAGAAGTTTGTCTTTTGTGCCTGTTGAAAATTAAAAATTACTGACAGAGCCATAAGAAAATATTGCTTTATTTATCCGATCCGATCATATAGTAATATATTTGTTAGGCTTTCAATAGGTTCAGTTAGGTTCACTAGCATAGACCATATATATACTTTTTTATACAGTCTATGTTCACTAGACTATGTGCGGCCATTTTAAATGTTTTCAATGAACATTCGATCTGTCTGGCCCTCGGCTTGTAGCTAATTTTTTCATTTGGCCCCCAGTCCATTTGTCTTTGACACCCCTGCTTTAAGTCGTAAGATAAATATGGAAGACCCAGCTTTTTTTACATTTTTTTTTTATTTTCTTAAGGTAACCCAGTGTAAGTCATAGTAAAATAAATAAATAAATACATAAATAAGTACATAAATAAAAATCACTTTTATCTAAACATGATTTCATCTCCATATGTATATTTTTTTTCTTAGATTATTTTTATTGAATTCTTTTGACTTTTTATTCTTTTAATCATACATAATTCCCCTTTTTATCATATTGATTGATAACATTTAATATTATTGGTTTGAATTTCATTATTTAAAATACCATACTGTTTTTTTTGTTACAATATTCCTTTAGTGGTTTTATATTATTCATTTGAATTTCATACTTTTTAAATTACTTTATATAACAGGTTTTAATTTAAATTCCTGAACATAATTTTAAGGAGGTATATGGGCAAAATAAGATATAAATAACAATCATTTAGAAAATAGAGCAACATAAAGCATAATTCCAACTAATCATTCCTAGAAAACATGACAAAACCCAAATGAAAAAAGAACAAATAAAACAGGATGGTAAATTTGAAGATTTTCTGTTTGGCTGTTGATTTCTAAAACTGTAAAATAGATCATGGAGTTATATAGGCCGCAGCTTCCATCACATTAATAAAAGCAACTCAATACTGAATAATGAAAGTGCATTGCTGAATGGAACAATGTAGCTATCTAACCTTCCTTTAAGATGGTATCCCTCTCTGTGCCGTCGATCTTCTGGCGTCCGATGATGTAGCTGGTGGCGTCGGCGAAGTAGATGAAGTCGCTCTCGGAGTGGAAGTCCAGGGCGCGCGGGTTCATCAGGTTTTCGATGGGGATCATGTACTCGTCCGGGACTTTGGCATTCATGTCCATCCCTCTGATGACCCCCGGGCGACCTTTACCGTACACCAGGAACAGCTCGTGCTCGGGCTCTGCAGAAAAACCATAACAACTTAATGTTCTGTAGAGGGTTTGTTTATTCCAAATGGATATTTTGGATTGAGCCCTGTTACACAAAATGAACTTTACGAGGTTTAAATTGTGTTGTAATTGTGATTAATCGTTATTAAATCAGTCAAAGTTAGATTTTGATTGATTAAATAATATAGAACAATAAAGCAAGACTACTCAAACATATGACTGAAACAAAACACAACTCAAGGTATATTTTTGAGGAGATAACAACATTATAACGTGGCTTAAACCTCATACAGAAAAAGTACATTTTTCATAATACCTTAAAGTGCTCAGAAATATAATTTTTTCCCCCTACAACCAATCTTTTTTTTAATTTAGTGGTGATTATTTAAAAAATAAAAATCACTGGTATTACGAATCCCTAATGTCTTGTGTCGACTTAAAAATAATTTTAAAAACACGATATTGACTGTGCGTATAAATGTACTTCTTACTACTTATAAAACCATTGATGGAGTGTATGCATCTTGGACGAGGCCCCAGAAGTAAAATGAAGGATTGATTATGTAGTTTAGATGAAGTGGTGGAAAATAGTTTGTTGTCATAATAATTTTAGGTTTAATCAGCCATGTTATTTCCAAGGGCGTTTTCAGCAGATCAATACGACGCTAGAATTATTTCGCCGAATATTTGAAGCTTCGCGAATCCCGCTGCCTCGTCTTTGTTCTGCTCTGAGCATCTCAAATGTAACCTTGGCCGTCCTTGGTTTAGATCGATGCAAACGGACGCCCAAACACTGTTTATAAGGAGACAACACTCACAGCTGATTACGTTGTTTATGGCCAGAGTGGAAAAGCCATTTACAAAAGTGTTTTAATTTCAGGTGGTTCAAATAAACAGCAAACTTTTCTTTACTAACATTGGGTACCCTTCACTTGTGCTTCTTAAAGTACTCAATGTAACTGTAAGAATATTTCCATGTGCACCCACGCAGAGTGTTTCGGCGGGTTTAGCACGATGGGAGCACAGAGCGACCAGTGTGAACAGTGAACAGTGTCCAGCATGCTCCAAGTTCACACGCAGTATCATTACAGGCTTAACTGGACCATATCAGTTACGTAGCCTAACGTTAAACAGACCATTCTGTGCCAACTGAGCTGCTACAAGTTCATTTAAAAAAAATACTAATTAAAAATCTTGTCCATGTTTGTCATTGGAACTCTGAGCTGAAACATGTGTAGAGGTAGATGCAGGGTTCCCACTCTTTTTCATTAACAAAATTTAAAAACTTTTCCACTTTTTCATGACCTATGGTGACCTAAGTGAACCAGAAGCTATTTTAGCAATTAAAATGCATAGTTACAAGTTATAATTTCATCTTATCCCACCATCATACACCATCCTACCGTCCCTTTGTTTCTACACTACGCACTACGTTTTTTTTGTAACCAGGGTTCTCACTTTTTTCACTGACAAAATTCCAAAACTTCCATGACTTTTTCATGACCTAAAGTGAATTTTCCATGACTTTATGGCACCAACATGTACAGAATTTAGCTTTATTTTAAGGGCTAAATATGAAATGTGAACCCTTTCCAGCCCTCCCTTACTCTCTCCCAGTGACCACAGCCAGTGGGGGGCGGTAGAGACAACTTCCCCATCATGAGTCTCATTCATGCTGGAGCAGCTGGCACGTATGTTTGGAAATACTCAATATAGTCCTGGAAAATAACAATTTCTTTGACTTTTCCAGGATTTTCATGACCGTGGGAACCCTGTATATGCCCCAGATATAATTAAAACAAGTTATAATTTCATCTTATTCCACACCATCATAAAGTCCTCCCCTTTGTACACTCTACACCGTGTAACCAGGGTTCCCACTCTTTTTCACTGACAACATTTCAAAACATGACTCTTTCATGACCTAAAGTGAATTTTCCTGGACTTTATGGCTCCTACATGTGAAAATGAGCTTTTCTTTTAGGGTTAAATATGAAATGTGAACCCTTTCCAGCCCTCCTCTAGTGAGCACATACAGTGGGGGGCGGTAGAGACACTTCCCCGTCATGAGTCACGTTCATGCTGCAGCGGCTGGTGCACACGCTCGGAAATAATCAGAATATCCTAATGAGAACGTAACAAAATGGTATAGTTGCGTGAAAGAGATACAAAAATTCCAGGACTTTTCCAAAACTTTCATTGAATTTACAAAATTCCATGGCTTTTCCATGCCTGGGAAATGACATTTTTAATTTCCATGACTTTTCCAGAATTTCCATGACTGTGGGAAAGTTGTGTAACACATCCATCACTATTAATGACATTTCATTACATGCATGTTTGTGCAAGATTATTCTAGTTACTACCGCAGTTCTGTGTAGTTATCCAGCCTTTGGGGTAATGACAGCGAGTGCACAGAATCCGAGCAAGACAAGACCCCACTGAGCCAGACACTGTGAGGCTTTTCCCACAGGTCCTCCACCTCACTGTCTCCTCCACCTCACTGTCTCCTCCACCTCACTGTCTCCTCCACCTCACTGTCTCCTCCACCTCACTGTCTCCTCCACCTTGACTTTTATGACTTAGGAGACCAAGATGAATGCTCTCCTGGCAAATTAGCATGTCTGAAGCGGCTTCGAGTGAATATTCCAGCGGGCGTAATTTGACACTTTCTATATGAACACGGCATTAGGTTTTGTGTTATGTTTTGTACGTAATGTGTTGTTTTAAGTTTCATGAGGACTCACTTTTGCAGGACTTCCCGTCGCTGCCGAGGCTGAACCCCGAGCGGCACCGACAGGTCCGAGTCTTGTGCCCATTACCAAGGAGACAGATGTCCGAGCAACCACCAGGTTTACCAAACTGATCCATCTCACAAGCATGGCTCCGCACTGAGGGGGGGGAGAGAGAAAAACAGGGATTTTATTTTAGCAAAGGACATTCACGGCGACTGTCCTGATATTACTCAAAATGGACTCTTGTGAGCTTTTAGGCATATTATAATGCTGCTACCTCCTCAACAACATGCCTGGAGTTGTGTTTTCTAACATTATAACGTGGCTTAAAGCTCACAAGAGTCTGTTTTGCATAATATGGGAGCTTTAACAGTGCAGTCCCAGTGCAGGCGCTCACCGGGGGGCTGTCTCCTCTGGTGGTAAACGTGCAGAGCTCCGCCCTTGTCCACACGCGTCACCACCTGATAGTCGGAGCTGTTGAATCGGTTCACTCGGATCACGCTCGTCTTCGGCTGCATGTTGGCGTTGTCAGAGTTTGTGGCGTAAAGGTAATTCTCAAACACCGTCAGACCGTACAGGTGCTCGATCTGCAGACAGCAAGAGAAACACAGATATGCATTTAGTCACTGGGAAACTTTCAAATAGACTGTTACAAAAGTTCAAAAGCACATTTAAAATGCAAGATTCTGTGAAAAGTTTAGCAGATTATAGGTCTTTGTGGTCTTATTATCTGCCCTATTATTAGCCCTGAGCAAGCTTTTGAACTTTTAATATACATTTTTTCTACAAGTCGTGGCCATTGTTCCATCCACTGCAAAATCAGTTTGTGAGCAGTACTTCTCACAGCTGTAAAAAAAAGGTCATCCCATTTTGTCACCTCTTAATTTTGTCGTCTGTCTCCTCAGATTTGAAGTAAACACTTCTCACTTATAATAATAAGGTTGCGTTCACGTTCCAGATTTCAGTGTCATAATTTCAGATGAGCAGTGGCCTATAAAATGTTGGGAGATTCACTCATTTTTGGAAGAAATATCCAAACTTAATCATCTGCAAATGTTAAACTAGCATAAAGTCTTTTTGAACTGACAGCAGTCATGTCATTAGGGTTGAATAATGACACCACTTTCTAAAGTTACTGTGATGAATGCTGTTTGTTTGGTTCATTTAAGATGACAGAGAAGATGCTGAACTTTGTGCTAGTTTTTATTTCATGTGGATAGTCCCAGTAATTACAGAAACATGAGCCATAAACAGAGATGTGCGGTGAGGTTTACAGCTGGTGAGTTACTCCAGAAGGCTCAAAAATGTAGATGTCTCCACTTCTGATGTCTGTGTTCTTTACAAACACACAAGAATCACATTTACTAATAAAAGCATTAAGCTTTAATCAGTTATTTTGGTCATAAATGAAAAAGAAATAATGAAAAAAAAAAAATCCATTGCAAGTCTTGAACCCAGATTATCTGCATTAAAGACGAGCAAACTGACCATGTGAGCTTATCGAGTTTATCTTCACAAAGCGTTAAGTGAGTCAGCCTCCTGTGCATGGTTTGAGGACAGAAGCTCCATATAAACACTACATTTAAAGTGTGTTTGCTAATGAATTCTTTAGTTATAAAAAGGCTCAGTCAAACTGTGAAAGACACGCCCCCTCACAGACACGCCCCTTCATGCAGACACACCCTCTCATATAAACACGCCCCCTCACACAGACACACCCCCTCACCCACTAAACATGCTCAATGCACAAGATTATTTGTCTTTACAATATGAAGACAATGCATTTGAAAAAAGTTAATATATAAGGTTATATATAAGGGTTGGGTTAACTTTAAATGCACTCAAAACCAGGTCCAAAACTCTGCAACCTGACAGTTAAACAGCAAATTCCACTACAGAATTCTGCCCAATCCTCCAGCTCAGTTTAAACTATAGGGATTCTAGAATATTGAGAAATTATTATTTACAAATACATTTTACATGAGGCAGTTCATTTAATAATATTGCATAATAAAACCTGCAAAAATGGGGATGTTTAATGCAAACAGGAGCAGACAGACGGACAATGCCTTCAGGATATTGCAATACAGATTTAAATGGTTTTTTATTGTGTAAAAGTACAAAGCGAAACAGCATTTGAAACATATTTTCTATTCAGTAACTGTGTCCTCACTCAAACTCAAATGTGATGCAACCATTTCACAAAACAGCCTGAGTGGAAGTGCAATTTAAGTGGATGAATTCAACATTTTGTGGGGAGAGTCCAGAAACTGAAGGCCAACGGACATACAAGCTACAGAGGTGTGTGCTTATGTAAAATGGTGACTCTGTTAACCTGTGCAGCATTCGATAGCTGCTAAAATATTAAAATTGTATGGCTAATGATTTATCTAAAGTATCATTAGTGTCACAATACTAAAACTGCAAACTCAATTTAAATACTAAGGAATAGACTCAATGCTCAATACTGATTTAGTCATAATAAAAAGCAGTATTTCTGTAGACCAAGGATATCCAACCTGGCCGCTAAAATGAGTAGCTCTGGCATTTTCGTTTCATACAGTTAGCTCTCGAAAGGAAAAAGGTTGGAGAATGTAGTTTTCAAAATTAAAGGTGCACTATGTAACTTTTTGGCTGTTTGTTTCTATGGATATGTCAGTTGTCTGCCTGAAATGTTCCACAGTATAAGATCTGACAGAGCCGTTGAATGTCAATTACAGGTGGTTTTATAGCTCAAAAACCTGTAACTTTGGTTTCCATGAAGATAGAAAAGTTTAATACCATACTGTGAAACATTCCAGACAAATCATGCACATTTAAATCATCTTTTCTATTCATATGTGTCTTAAATCTGCGTACTCCATGGTACTTCCATAGTGTCCATGGTGTATACTAGTCTATGTGCTCTTCTACTTGTTCTGATACAGTTCAAGATCATTCTAAAGACATTCAGACATTCAGGTTCATTGCTGTCTTAAAAATGTGACTTGTTTAGTGTTGATACCTGTGAACAATGAGTATCTAGTTTCGATATTAGTTTTAGTATTTAGTATCTGATTTTCAATACTTTCGACCACCCTAGTATAGCGTAGGAAAATCGGCAGCAGCTCCTTTGTATCGGGCGTATTCCAATTCATAAACGCATCCAATAAAAAGAATAATTGAGTGTACTGAATTAAATAACAACAGTTTTGCTTAACCGAACACATCTTACGGCTTTACCTCAGATCTCATTTCGTTTTTCAGCCGAGCTCGTCCATAAAAACCCGTTTATCCGCGTCTGGCTGTGACCCGAGGCTTCGCTTAAATGAAACCTCTTTGTCTTGGCGGTTGGACACAGTTGGACAGGTTTAAGGATGTGTCTGCGCTCCCACACTGAGAGCGCACTATTACACAGTATTAATCAGCAGAGGTAATGAAACAGGAAGCACCGCTTTGTCTGAGATCGTAACTCAGGGTGAGAAAGACAGAGGATTTCACACCAGAGGAACATAAGGTGATTTTGAGAGAGATACAAAAGAGCTACAGACATAAGGAGGTGTCTGAACTGGAAGGATCTGGTACAAGCACAGTGAATTAGATATAATGTGACCCAAAAGTACACAACTTTTACAGACTAGGCAATTTAAAGTTTGCTAAAACCTACATTTAAAGGTAAACATACACAACATTGTTTGTCCAAGTATTGGTTTGTGGGTTATCTGTGCATTTATACAACTGTGTATCGTTCCAGAGTCATATTTTTGCTGACTTTACTTGTTTTTATTCTACTATTGTGCAAAACCTTCAATAAAATTAAAGTGACAAAAAAGAGGTAATTAAGATGCATGATTAATTGCAAACAAATCAAAAATACCTAATTAAACTATCTACAACAATCCTGAAAAAAAATGCTGGATGGTTTACAAATATAATTTTTTCAATATTCTGGCATGACATATAAATTCATGTAAAAAGACTATTTACTGGTTGTTAGGGGTGTAACAATATCTGAAACATCATAATATCGTATCGTCAAAAGTTTCACAATAATATCGTGGCAATCACAAGTCTCTTTGCTTAAATTCGTTGTTGTGCTGCAGTAATAGCTAAAAAAAATAAATACAAGGAACTACATAGACCATGATCCTTTGCTGTTTTAGTTCAGACTATGTGAAGAAATAACTGTTATTAAGCGCTTTGAAATCTTATTTTTGTATTATAACAGCACCAAAGGCTTATCACAGCATTTTAAAAGGAAAAAGTAGCCTGATCACAAGGGGTGTAAGAAAAAATCCATTCAGTGATATATCGTGATACTTCGTTGACCAATTCTCAAATCGATTCAAAATTTTTACAAGAATTCATTAGTTAAATTCACTGTTCTGATGATTTAAACATTTTTACAGATTATATTTCATGCAATTGTGTTCTCGTGAGGGTGCAGTTGATGGTATTAATATAAAAAGAAAGAAATTATTGATAAATCGCAATATATTGTCCTATGTTGATAAAATGATATACTGAAGCATGACAGGCAGATCATATGTATTGTATCAGACTCAAGGTAATGCACACCCCTAATGTTCTCAGTGTTTATCGGAATAAATATCGTACCATGAGATGCATATGGAGAAAACGTCGTACAGAGAGATTTGGATATCGTTATATCCTTAATCTTTAGTTGTTACTCAAATTTTGCACTTCAGCTTCAAGCTTTTCAAGCTGTTAAAATGTCACTGATCTGAATATGACAATAAATGTTGTACAAATGACTGGGCAAAGCATTTTAGAATGTCACTCTTGTTACTATGCATAATATCGTAATATTTTGAGCCTCCGAACCATATTGTGAAGTTTCCCACGATATTGCATTAAATATCGCACCGTGAGGTTCATATCGTATCGTGAGACTTGGTTATTGTTACACTCATACTGGTTGTACTTGACCCAGAAAATCTCATAATGTTAGAACTTTTATTTATGCAAAGTTGTTCTGTGGTTACGTAAAAGGTAAATTACAGCTACATAACACATTTGGATCATTTTTGTCTTCTTTCATTTGAATTTAATGTAAATAAGTGCTGTTTTCAGTCTCTGCACTGGCATCAGCTGATATCAAGTATCAGCAACGAAAAAGCTGGATCCCTAATTGAAACATTTATGATTATAACAGGACCTTCTAAATAATCACACTTTGCTATTTGATATAAAGCAAATTCATAGCAAAAAGCCATTAAACGTCTGCATGTGTTCCTCACCAGTAGGCCCTGTATGATGGTGTGGCGGTTCTTGCCCTCGTAGTCCACCACCTCGATGTAGTCCAGGTAGGCGTCGGCCCAGTACACCAGCCTGCTCACCAGGTCCAGAGTGATGCCGTGAGGAAACACGATCTTACTGTCCACCAGCTTAGTGCGGTTCTGTCCGTCCATATCGCAGCGCTCCACTTTGGGGATCTGACCGTAGTCTGTGAAGAACACCTTCCTACACACACACACATACACACGCACACACACACACACACACACAAACACAAACACAAACACAAACACACAACTATATCAATAAGAGTCATCCAGGTGGGTTAGACTGCAAAAGTAAACTGAATTCCATCAACTGCACAATAGGTTTTAGGAGCGAATACGTTTTACCAGCTTCAGTTCTGCTTATATCTTATTACTGATACTTTACAGCTGACGTCATGTGCTAACTCAAGGGACTGCTCTGTTTGAAGCCCTGTTACTCACTTAAGTCTTTAATCTGAGTTTCGCTTTAGCACAATTTGACCAGAAAGAGCTGACTTTGTTCCAGCTACAACAGGTGGAGATGGTTTATACTGTTAAACAAGTCCCTCTCAAATAACACTTCAGTCACAAGTGTTTTTCAGATAGTCACTCTCACAGTTTTGTTCACAATCAAACACCAGAACGGCATCCTGAAAATGTCCATTTGAAAATTCATTTTGTGTTTTTTCTTGAGTTTTCAGACAATCTGATAATGTATTAGACAGTGTTTGCAAATGTGTGTGTTGTGTCACCATGGTTACTGCTAAATACTCTGCCGTAGACATACATGCAGTACACCAGTGTGATGTCACTGCAAAGTAACAATATCTTACCTGACCTTTTGGAACTGAGAAAAATCCAGCACACCACCTTACTTGTCAAATGTCAAATTTATTAGGACATGTAACGTGCCATCACTAGACCTTCTTTCTTCTTTCTTTCTTCCATTTTGTGTGAAGGGAATGGCATTTTTAGGGGTTACTTTGTATCTATGTACTTCTAAAGTACAAGCAGATTATTTTTTCTTTTCATTTTTATAACATTTGAGGGTCAAATAATTAAAATGATGGTATTTTATTTTACTACAATTAGGTATTAACTGCAAACACACATAACATATAGTATTTAGAGCACCATTGTTACCTTTCATTGTTTTGCAAAATTCACCAAAAAAACAAAACAAAAACATATTAACATGTTTTTTTAAAGGTTCAGTTTTGTTTTGGATGTTCTGAGTCAAAAGTCACTCCCCCTTCAGAGCGCTAACACATTACAATCAGTGTGCGATGTGAAACTACTGCATATAATCAGATTTGTGAAGTTGTAGTGTATTGTTTTGTATTATGCCTTTGTATATTTAGATTTTTTTTCAAATTCATATTCATGTATTTATTTTGGGCAAGTAACAGAAAATACAAAAAATAAATAAATACAAATAACAGAAATAAAAACAGCAATTTTTTTTTTTTTTTTTTTTTTTTT
>JACN01059312.1:0-11405 GCA_000787155.1 Scartelaos histophorus
GAAGCCAAAAATTGTACTCAAGTAAGAATAGCGTTACTTCAAAGTATTTATTAACTTAATTTGAATTTACGAAAAACATTAAAGAAACACAAATTTTCAAATGTGGCAGCATGGTCGCAACACTCATGCCTCACAGCAAGAAGGTTACGGTATCAATCCCCGGGTCGCCAGGGCCTTTCTGTGTGAAGTTTGCATGTTTCCTCCCCGTGTCTCTGAACAGTTTACAGTCAAGGAATTTCTCCCTCACCACCTGCAGAGGGGGTTCATAGGGGTCTGTGTCTGGTGCATAGAGTAATGGGCAGTGTGCTGCCGATTAACCCAGGCGGATTAATTGGGAGAAAATGAATGGATGGAAATTTTCTAATAATTTTGTCAAATAAAGCTTTTGAAGACTCATTCAAAAGCTTATTATACAATATTATACAAATAGGAGTAAAAGTATGGTGTCCAAAACCTACTCAGAAAAGTACCATTTGTTTAAAAAGTTACATTAGTACATGTCGCTGAGTACCGGCCTCTGGTGTCTGTCTCCTCATATGTCTCCTCATATCTGTTTTTTAACCCATCCGGGCAGAAATAAACGCTCTCTTATTTTCTCAGATCTTGTAATTACATCATTTTACCTCCAGTGACTTCCCCTCTACATGAATGACTGCTTCTTTAAATGTGTAAATGAACAATCTCACAGTCAAAGTCAATGGTCACCAAATCAAATGCACAGCAGATGATCCCCAAGTGTGCTGGCCCCAAGTCCCAGACACCTGCTCCAGACTGAGGGCCCGGCCGAGCAGAAAAACACTGGGCTTTTCTTCTGCTGGTGTGCTCCGTGGGGCCCCTTCACACCTGCGGGCTCCGTCCACGGTGCAGGGGCCAGTGTGTAATGAAGGAGAAAGTGCACATCTGTACACAGGAGAGGAGGGCTGCTGCAGGAGGGATGTTGGAGAGAGACAGAGATAATACATGTGCAGGAAGGAAATCCTAATAACAGTTCAGCCAAAAAGTATGTTTAAAGTCCTATAAATAAATACAACCTATTTAGATTTGGACTTTGGGTACTTTCACACCTGTGAGTCTGGTTAAATGGCCTGATGTCAGAGACTGCTATTTAGCTTCTACTTTGTTTGAAGGATCCATATCTTATATTCATGTAATAATACATTAGAGTATAGGGAAAAGATAGACCACTGTGTGCTGAAAAAGCATGTGTATCCTCTGTTAAACAGGGAGAAGTGCTGGTATTTGATCCATAATTTACAGAGCATTTTCCCTGGATAAGTAGGAGGAGATGGAGAGATGAGACCTTGATAGAAAACAGACCATACAAGGATGACTCTAGATGGGATTTATTCTTAAGAAAGAAGACATGACACAAGTTTGTGTGCGAAGAAAACATTCATTAAGGCTGATCAAACTGTACTCCTTAATCCTAAAACGCTGTACAAGACTTACAGTTTTAACTTCATTTTAAACAGTTTGCAGTGTTTCAGAGTTATCCCTCACTACCTAATGCAACTTATTTTGACCTCAAGACCTGCTTATGCAAGACATTTTGCTCAAATACATGATGCAACTTCAGATTTTGGCGTTTAGTGTTATCAAAAGGACAAAAAGACAGACCCTTGCACAAATCGACCAAAACATAATGTGAGATTATTCATGCACCACTTTGGGAGCTTCAGAAATAAAAGATAAGATTATGAACGAGAGATTAGAATGTAGCGAAAGTGAAGGGATAATAAAGGAAGACATAAGGACGGGGGTTTAGTGTCTTAATACAGTTACAGCTCTCCCAAGAGTACCAAAGGATTAGATGTGGTCATTTCATCGGGATTACCAGAACGCCGAGAGAGGAGGGAGCACAAGGAAAAACCAGGAAATCACTTTTTTGCTTTTTATGAAATTGAACTAAATCTTCACAATCGGGAATTACGAAGGAGTTTATCAGTGAAGTGCTCTCATCATCTGGTCATCCCAAAACTCATCTCCATAACGTATTGGAGGTTTTGGGGAGGATAAGATTCTGACGCGACCCACGAGGATTTGGGAGGAGGACAACGAAAAAACAGACACAGGGTCAGATACTAAGACTGCGGAGAATTTAATACACAAATGACAAGATGTTTAGTGAAATTAGGGCAGGATTACTTAAGTTAAAAGGTTGCTGAGGTAAAATTGAGAGAAATCGAAGTACAATTTTACCTGCGCAACTTTTTCACTTGAGTAAACCCAGCGCCAAATCCTAGAGACAGGTTAATGAACTCAAATGTTCAGCCAGAATGTTTAAATACATAACTACATTGTGCATGAAAAACTGAAAATTGAAATTAAAACATGTGAAATCCTGATCTAAACGATGACTTTGATTTGTGTTTTTGTTTGTTTATGATCTTTTACAGTAAATGGCCCAATTTTATACATTTTGTTTTCTCATATTTTTTTTTTTTTTTTTTTTTTGCAATTAATATATGTCTTTTTCATTGGTTGAAGTCCACGCTCACGCAACAGTTTTAGTCCTGGTGAAGAAAGTAGGATAAAAACATGTTAGATTTGACTTTTTAACTAGACTTTTTACTTTTCTGAAGAGTCAGGATTTAGTTTTTAGTTAGTTTTTTATTTTCGCTAGTATGTTTCACAGCATATGACAATTTCAAATTAACATATTTATCCCCAGATTATTTCTATATATTTGAATAGTCTGCCATTTGTTAAAAACCTCCAAATGTCCTATGCACAGTTTGTGTTTTTACTTAAAACGTGTTAAAATTGTTTGCACTTTACATCTAATTTGATAGCTCCTAAATGCCCAATCATCAGGAAGTGCATATTAACATTAACATGCTAGTTGCTGTTAGCTTTGTGGTCATAGAAAATAAAATCTCCTGTGTCTGAAAGCTGTAAAGTGTTTATAAAAACTCATGGTGAATAACTACGATACTCCGTTGGCTGGTCCATCAAAGCACGATCAAAAAATAAAGTTTTAAATAACCTCGATTAGAACTTGCGTTAGGTTTTAGCCTCAAAAGATGATTAAGAAAGAAATTTGGAAAATGTTTTAGAGGTTTTAAAGGAAGCTGCATGAAGTTTCCTGAAAATTTATTGAATTGAATTGATTTGAATTGAAATTGAATTAATTTTGTGTTTTCAAGTTTTTATGGACTGAATTTTTATGCAAGTTTCAGTATGTGTTTGCAGAATAAAATGAGAAAATTATTCAAATACGCCTCATTTTTTGGTTTGTTTCATTATAATATACAGCAACTTTCAAGTGTCTTGAGCAACCTCTAAATTTTCATTCATTTGCATAAAATTTGGACCCAAATATTTTGTCCAGATATGGAACCAAATGCAGGGTTCTAATCTAGAAAATCTTAAAAAAAAAAAAAAAAGAGTAATAAGGGATAAATAATGAGAAGATGTAGAGCAAAAAAGCCAAAAGTAACTCGACAAGGTTTCTTTAAAAAAAATAAAAATAAAAGTAAAGATGGGCAAGGTACAAACCCGAGGCAAAAACTGAATATATTAAAAGTTCTTTATTACATAGAATGCACATTGACCATCTTCCTGTAAGTGAAGAATAACTTTGGACTACAGCAAACCGTTTAAAATGACAGAGTTCTGTTTTTCATGTTTTTAAGAAGTGATGTGTGGAGTGATATGACCAAAGGTGAGCGAAATGAAGACAGCAGATCCTGTCTTCCTGGTGCGGAGGAGGCTAACCCTGGCCGAGACTCACATATGCTGCCTCCTATTGGATTTACCCTGTGCATATGCCTCTGTCCCCCTACTGACCATTGCAGATTATGCGCTCTCATGTTTAAGATTACACCATTTTACACTTTGAAGGAGGTCGGGATTATGGGGGGAGAGCTGGATTACGCCGTGGTGAGTATTGGAGGATCTGAGCGCGTCTTAACTCAGAGATTAGACCAAGTGGAGGAGATTGAGCCCCGAGGTCGGACGCAAGATGAGAAGCAGGATCAGAGGGCAAGGGGAGTTAAGATAGGCCTCTCGCTGCATGGTTAAAGGAGGTTATCGCTCTGGTCGCACGATCTGGCTAGAAAAAGGTCTGGTTTCTAGGCTTTTATAGAACGTTCAGACATTTCAGCATTAATATTTCCAATAAATTAGGCAAAGTATATAAATCGAATCACAATTTTCAAGGTGCGTTTTGTAGCTTTTATGGTTGAGGGTTTGTCAAATACTTTTCTTCAAGGAGACGTTGTTGGTCGGTTTGTCTGGAATGTTCCGCAGAATGGTGTTAAACCTTTCTGCGTTCGTGGAGATCAAACCAGATCGAGTTACAGGTCAGATCTGCGGAGAGGCGACCCCGCTCACAGTCAGAATGTCTGTATTTTTGAGCTATAAAACCACCTGTAATTGCATGAATGTAACGTAGAGCTGTTTAATGTCACACTGTGGGACATTCCAGTCCAAGCCATGACATCTTTAATGTCACTGTGGGACATTCCAGTCCAAGCCATGACATCTCCATAGAAACAAGCAGGTGACGGACCCCCAACCAAAAAGTTACAAAGTGCATCTTTAAAGCTATAATTCTAATCAACATTTGGAGTTGTTTTGATCACAGTTCACTCCTGATTTTACTCCTGCCTCTTTCCTGTGAAGCATCTTTGAGTATCATGAAAAAAGCTTTAGAAGTACTGTGTATAATTAAACATAAAGGCTATATTATTTTATGTATATGTTTTTTACTTTCACGGAACTAAGTAGTAACTGATAGAAGTGAAGGGTGAATCAAAAATATTGACAATTTGATTCTAATTTGATGTTTTTTACAGTGTTTTGCAGAAAATATGAATGCGTATGATGGAACTTTTTGGATGGGGGTTTGTCACCTGCTTGTTTCAATGGCAACATCAACGCTCTGTCCTGAATATTCCACAGTGTGACATTAAACAGCTCTGTGTTACGTTTATTCAATTACAGGTGTTTTTTTAGCTAAAAAATGTCAAGAAAAAAAAAGGCAATCTGACTGTGAGCGGATCTGACGTGTAACTTAAAGCTTTATATATTCCTCAATGGATTTTAATACAAAACTCATCAGTATGGGTATTGGATCAGTATTGCAATACTTGCCTTGGTATTACTCGGTATCAGATCAAAACCAGAATCACCCATTTCTATTTGTAAATGGTCAACAAAACCTTATCTTATGGAAAATATTTGATGCCACTTAAGGAAATACATTGATACACTCTTGATATAATTCAATAGGCCTACAAACTACAGTATTTGCACTTTTAATACTGAATATGAAGTACATGTACACTAGTAGTACTTCATAGTGAGAGATATTTGTACCTGTGCTCATACTGTTTTTATTAGTCTCATCTGCTTCAGGTTTTCTTGGAAGGAAGCGGGTCCATATGCCACTCGAAGGCTGCCCGTGCCCTCTCGCTGGGAGTGGGGCAAGAGACCTCCACCCACCACGGCAAAGGAGAGGGAGAGCGAGGGGGCGGAGTCAAGCGGAGGGGTGGAAAAACAAGGAGGGAGACGAGCCAAGGCAGGCGGCCATGACAGAAGCCAAGAAGGTGGGAGATAACAGCATAGACAACTGCTAGTCTGTGCGGCTAAAATAGAAAACAGAAATTGGGTGTTTTGTTTTGATTTTAAAAAGCTCGTGTTCCAACTTGTGATGTCATGTGATGATACAGGAAGAGCCTCCCTGAGTTTTTAGATTTGATTAGGATCATTTTGATGATGTCAGAATTGCCTAGAATTGCCAATTTCTGCTAAATAAAATGTAAAAGAAGGTGTGAACCTGAAAACTGTTCTGTTTATTTGTAAACCAATTTAAAAAATAAAATATAAAAACATACTTATGTATATAAAAAAATAAAATAAAGTTATATGATATTTTGTTAATTATATTTTGTCCATTGTTTTTTTTTTTTTTTTATGACAAACCTGCTCTAAGGTACATACTTGTAAACTATATTTATTTTCAATTTCTTTCCTTTTAATTGTTATGATTTCATTTAGCAAGTGAGAGTGAGAGTGAGAGTGGGAAACATAATTTCATTTTTTCATATGTGAATATGGAATCTTTGAACATAAACTTTTTGAATCTTGAATCTCTGTGTCCAAGAAAGCACAATATAAGTCTGATTAAGGTTATACAATTAATAGAATTTTGATCGTGATAGTCAAGTATATTTATTTTATTTTTAAGTTAGTTTTAAGTTTTGCGTTAAAAATCAATAACAAAGTGAGAAAAATAATTGGTCAATATTGAATAATCATGATTTCAATATTGACCAAAATAATTGTTATCATATTTTTTTTCCATAACTGAGCAATCTGATGTATTATTATTGTTATTAAAATACCACATGACATCACAAGGTGGAGCAGAGCATTTTGAACTTTGGAGATGTAGACAGACTAATAATTCGGTGTTACTCAAGCACGTGTGACTGAAACCAAACACAACTCCAGATCTGTTTTTGAGGCGGTAACAATATTCCAACCGGCTTAAAACTCAAAAGAGTTCATTTCTTTGCATAATAGAGAACCTTTACTAGACAGTAAATCAAGATGACTGTCTGATTTGTTCAAAGGTGTAAATTTTTTCAGTTAAAATGAGTAAATAATGCATAAAGTAGATTCTTAAATTAGCAAGCGCTGTCCATGGTGCTGATTTCACTGCTGTTAACACAGGTATTCCCCAGAGACAAGGCCGGCATTTGAGTTTTTCTTATTTACTCAAAATTACGGGTAAAATTGGCTGCAGTGGCCCAAACATAAACATTATAACTAAAATGAAAAGTCCCCCTCTTGTATTTTATATATATACTAGACCAGACTTAAGAAGCTAAATTAGAAAGAATTTATTAAAAGTTGGAGTTTACACACTGAGAAAGGAGGTATTTTTGCACCAGGACTGAACCAGAACAAAACCAGGACTATACCAGGACTAACCCAGGACTAGTTCAGGACTAAAGCAGAACTAGACCACGACCAGGATTTACCCAGGACTAAATCAGGATTAGACCAGGACAAGACTAAGACTAGACACAGACTAGACACAGCTTAGGACTAAATTGAAACTAAACCACGGCTATACCAGGACTAAACCAGGACTAAACCAAAACTAAACCAGAACTTAACCAGGTCTATACAAGGACTAACTTAGGACTAGTTCAGGACTAAACCAGACCTAGACCAAGACTAAACCAGAATTAGACCAGGACTAAATCGGGACTAAAGTGGAACAAAACCAGGACTAAACTGGAACTAAACCAGGACTAGTTCAGGACTAAACCAGGGCTAAACAAAAACTAGACCAGGACTAAACCAGAACTAAACCAGGCCTATACCAGGACTAAACTGAAACTAAACCAGGGCTATAGCAGGCTCAACCCAAGACTCGTTCAGGACTAAAACAGAACAAGACCAGAACTAAACCGGGGGTCAACAAAAACTAGACCAGGACTAATCTAGGACTAAACCAGGACTAGACCAAGACTAAACCAGAACTAAACCAGGCCTATAGTAGGACTAAACTAGAACTAAACTAGGGCTATAGCAGGACTAACCCAGGACTAGTACAGGACTAACCCAGAGCTAAACCAAAACTAGACCAGGACTAAGTGAGGACTAAACCAGGTGAAAACTAGAACTAAACCAAGATTAAAACACTATAGCTGGACTAACCCAGGACTAAACTGGAAGTAAACCAGTGCTACAACATGGCTAAATCAGAACTAAATCAGAACTAAAGCATTTCGAAGCAAAAACTAGACCAGGACTAAACCAGTACTGAACCCGAACTAAACCATATCTTAACCAGGACTACCCCAAAACTCAAAGTGAATCAAACCAGGAAAAGAACCACCTTCATCACCCTGTCACCCTCCTCTTTTTCCCATACTTCCTCCTCTTCACTTCCCTCTCTCTCCGCAGGCGCAAACGTACATATTTATATCATTATCGGCGGCGGAGGGGAGTCGGGGGAACAGCTCGAACCGCAAACCGCCCGCTCCTCCTTTAATTCAAACGGACAGTAAGAGGTCAAAGTCTGTCTATTCTGATCCATTACGGCTGACGTTAAGGATCTCCTGTCTCCAGAAGATGCGAATTAGCCGGCGGGTGAAGCCACAAGATTATTAAGCTAAAGTGATGTGTACGCGACCGGATCTTGGTTATTAATAGTCTATAGGTCTTGGTGTATTAGCGGTGAGGTTGGCGTTCTCGGGTGTTTTGCCCATGGCGGTGTTTTGACTGAGGAACTTGGGTCTGTCCGTTGGGGCTGCATCCACGTCAATCTTTTCTTTTTTTTTTTGATAAATTAATATTCTACTATTCTTTTTAGGTTATGAATTATGATAAAATAAGCCTATTGTTATTTCTAAGTCGTAATTGTTCGCTCTTTGAAGTCATGTTTTTGTACCTTGGTACCTCATGCATAAAAAATGTTGTAAGGGACTATATTATGCAAAAGCCACTAATTCTTCTCTCATTAAAAACGTATTGAGACTTAAATGTCACCAGCATATGTTTGATGAATCCGGCATACTGTGGGGGTAAAGCTAACCGTAGGCACTGCTAAGTCTGGGCCTTTTTTCAAAATTAATTCGGACTTTGTTTTAACGCAATCTGACCATAAAAAAATGAAGTAACTAAGATGGAGCTACAGTAGAACGAGCCAAATTGTCCTCTCAAAAAAAATAAATAAAAGAGTTTGGTTACGTATGCATTGTGTCTCCATGGTAACTGCTTGTACATTCCGCCGTAGACATTCATGCAGAACATCAGCTCAGCGGGATGTCACTGCAAAAATAGTATTCGTTTTTCAAATAAAATTAAACTTAGAACCTAGCCAGCATTTTTTCAGTTAGAATCCTTTTTTTTTCCTTTTTTTTTTTTTGCAGTGTGTTTGTCTCCACGGTAACTGCTGAACATTCCGTCACAGACATACATGTAGGATGCTTCCAATGTGATGTCAGTGCAAAGTATCAATTAGTCAGTCTTTCTCCGCAAAGACTGAAACGGTAGCCCTGCACTCCAAGACATCACCAGGTGGTAATTAGACTGAAATCACCACCACATTTCGTAAATAATAATATCACGGTTTTAAAACAGCTGACGCGCTGATGTGTCTGAGTCCGACCCGAGCCCAAACATAAATTTGAATTCTCGCGTCGAAATTTGGTCGGGTCTCCATGCTCTAGTGGTAATCCAGGAAGTGTTTTTAAAAGTCCGTTTACCTTCACAATTCTTATTATCTTTCTGAACATTCGAAGCATCTTTTTGCCACCTAATAAAAATGCTTTGTTCATCTGTGTACTAATTTCTCTGCTCCCTATTAGAATCCAACAAAATTTGTAAAAAGTACTTGTTTCATTTTCATCGAGTCTCCTCTCCCTTTGCTTAACTTGATAAGTCACTCCCCCTTCAGAGCACAATCACAACACAATCACCGTGAATCCCACTAATGAATCCACTGCGCATTGCATCAGGTTTGTGAAGTTGTAGTGTATCATTTTTTATCATGTTTTTGTATATTTATGGAGAATTGTCGTGTGGGAGCATGGGGGATGTATGCTTGTGGGCGGAGCCTTGTAAAGAATAAACAGCTAAACGTAAGGAGGGTTCGAATAGGGTCGATTAATGAAACCCATTAATCGACATTAATGGCATTAATGGCATGTTTTTGATAAGAGAAAAATGTCAAAAAACAAGCTCAAAAAAGCAATCTTTGCATACCCTGTTTAAGTTTAATGGCATATTGTCAAACATCCAAGCCACAATAGTGACATCGCCATGGAGACAGTTGGCAAACCTATTTGAAAAGTTACAAATCTCGCCTTCAGTTATTATAGCTTCCCAAACCACCAGTAAATCAGTAAACCATCGACACCTCCTCCCTTACACTTAACATGCCTGTAATCCATGACCAGGATTGGGGGGGGGGTTCTTCCAAACATTTAACCCCCCGCCGAAGCATCGAAGTCCGTCCTCTCCAACCACTGACCCCCCTCCCTCTCCTCTGGCTCTGATCTGCTAACCGGAGCCCCACATGGACACGGCAGGCCCCGCACACCCCGCCGTTTGGTAAAGGACTTTGGCCCCAGCGCCAGAGTGCGAGGTGGGGGACCGGAACCAGGCAAATCTTTAGTCAAATATTTGCACAGCAGCCGGTGTAGAGGACTAGATAACACACACACACACACACACATACGCACACACACTATTTGGCTCCATCTGACCAGGGCCCCGTGCGCTAAGCTAATCTGTCACTAGCCTGCATTGAGCTGCTCCTCCCTGGGTTCCAGTGTCCATTTACTACGTCCAAAGCTCTATGTCCAAAACACTTATCAATAATAAAGGACAAAGTCAAGGGCAGGAGCTGTGCGATTTTTACTCCAAAGAGCAGCATTGTAGAGCATCCTACATTAGGCAAAAGTGTCTCTTGTGAGCATAAACCTATGTTAGAATATTGTTACCTCCTCAAAAACATGACCTGCACAGCAAATTTGTCTGATTTGGACAAGATTTTAAAATTTACATTAGGTTATTCATATTGTTTTCATACTGACTAGTTCTGAGACTGCTTAATTCTAGTCTAGAGGTCGTTTATTTTAAGATAATTTTACTACTTTTAAGTAACTTTCTGATAAACTTAAGTGTTTATATCTTCAGCTTTTTTTTGCAATGTGGAGTTTGGTTTCATTCACACGTGGAGCAGTTCCTGTTTTATCACATGACATCACAAGGTGAAACAGGGTGTTTTCAGAGAGTTTAAGAGAAGAACTCTAAATATTCAGGATTTGTGTTTTAAACATGTGCGAATGAAACAAAACACAACTCCAGGTCTGTTTGTGATGAGGAAACTGCTTTAGAACATAGAAAATAGCGGAATATGGGCCGTTTTATATCTGAACAAAACAATATATATAAGATTTTTGATGTGGGAGGAGCTATTTGGGAAGAATGAAAAATAAAATGAAACCTTTGCCAAATGAATGACTTGAATATGTTTTGCTGCTAATCCAAGAGGCTTCTTCAGTTCTGATCAGGTTCTAGAAGTCACTGCTACATACAATCTACATCTGTCTGCAGGAAACTACACTGACTAACACACTCTAGTTGTTTACCGTAAGGAGTATCTGGTATTATCTGACATGCTTTGAACTAACCTAGGGTGTGAACTGTCAGGTAAGTAAGAAAACCTTTACAACATAAAAATTAAAAAATCTATACTGAACATTTTTGGGCTTACAATTTCAAATAAATAGCCTAAATTTTTAATCAGGTGCTACAGGCTTTTTACACCATATGTGACAGAAAATGTAGCAGATCTTTAGAGGAAATACTCCGAGACCTTCTAGTTACAAGATTTATTAGTTTAGTTTTTTATTTATTTAATGAGACAGGGACAG
>JACN01119701.1:0-14941 GCA_000787155.1 Scartelaos histophorus
TTGTGGACAAACATGTTCTCTTCTTTTCTAGAGTGTGTTTACTTGCATTTTAGTAAGTAACTGTTGAACTCAATGAGAAACAGGAAGCAGCAGTGATAAAATGAAATCACACTGAAATCACACAGCAGAAATTCCACAGCACATAAACCAGAGAGAATAAAATATCATTAAATTAGGAACCAAGACTGTTTTTGATTGGTGTTCATTGAAATAAACTTTAAATTAAATATTGGAAATGAAGGTTGAAATCAGTTTGTTTGTTTGTTTTTTTACACTAAAATTGAATCATGAAATGAAATGACAAACTTCTTCCACATGTTATTGTTTTTCAAAAGAACCAATGGTACACAGACCACATAAGATCTGACAGCATCACGGCCATTTTGGAGGTAATGGGGGAAGAAAATCCACATCCCAGTGTGATGTGCAGGTATTTATCAGAATGTCTGACTCCATTGTTCTGATGACATTTACTGTGACATCAGCTGCCAATTACTAAGGTTATTTTTACATAATATGAAACCAAATACAGGTCGTGATGGTTTCGAGTTAATGTTCCTGTCATTATATAAACTTACTGAGAACTGCACCTTCACATCTACAGAAATAAGCCAGAGAGCTCTTCAGCCTTTATAGAAACATAATTACACTGGATAACTAATTGTGGATGGTGAAAGCAGGTCTGCCTTTGAAAGCACTCAGAATTGAACCAGGAGCCTTAATAATGCCCCCCGCTTTAGTGTGGACCATGGAGATTGGCTGATTATTTGTTTTGCAGCTCAATCATTTTCAAAGCAATAAGCTGAACTTTGGACTTTGGACAAAATGCGGCTGCCTCACCTTTTTTATGGATTTCTAGTTGGTTTTAATGGCATGTATGGATTGGCTGTGTGTGTGTGTGTGTGTGTGTGCGTGCGCGCGCGTGTGTGTGCGTGCGTGTGTATGTGTGTGTGTGTCGTCCGGGTTCTAGGTACATGGAAGCTGGAACTGGGGTGCAGTACTTATCATATGTACAGTTTCTGTGTATTAACGGTCCGTTTTCAATTAAAAATAATTAAATTCAGAATAAAAATGATTCCACTCTAAAAAGACCATGTAAACACTTAATTCCTAATGATTATTCAAAATTAAACTTATTCAGACTTAAACATTATTCCAATTTAAGTGGGTGGTTTAGTCCGATTTTAAAGCCGACTTCATTTATTATGTGATGTAAATGTAATGTCATGTAAATGTTTATTCCGGGTGTTGTATTGTGGGTGTTGTATTGTGGGCGTTGTGCGGTGGATGTTGTGCAGTGGGTGTAGTGCAATACGTGTTCTGTGCTGGGTGTTGTGCGATGAGTGCTGTGCGGTGTGTGTTGTGCGGTGGGTGCTATGCGGGGTGTGTTGTGCGGTGGGTGTTGTGCGGTCGGAGCTGTGTGGTGTGTGCTATGCGGTGGGTGTTGTGCGGTGGGTGTTGTGCGGCGGTTACTGTGCAGTGTGTGTTGTGCGGTCGGAGCTGTGTGGTGTGTGCTGTGTGGTGGGTTTTTTGCGGTGGGTTCGTACAGAAACTTGCAAAGGTTCTGCATTTCAGTTTTATTTAGTTTTAACCAATGATAAATTAACACATAATCGAGGTGATACATCCAGGTGTTTTCTGATCAAATGACTGGATTTAGTCCAGTCATGTTTTTCACCCTGTTTCTAGTCCTTGGTCCTGGACTCAAGTTGTCCAGGAGCTCCTCCAGTCACTGTCCTCAGACATGTTTGAGTCCCCAGTCTGTTTAAAGCTGCAGTGTGGAGCTTTCTGGAGGTGGCACATCACCTGCATGAAAGAACTTCCCTGTTGCTAAAAACAGACCCTGACATCACATCGCAAAGCATTATGGGATACCCCCTGAGACAAACATGCTAAAGCAAAGTCATGCCCTCCTGTCAAAACTACCTCCTCAATTCACTTCTAACATTCTGTGACACTCACTTGTTTTTCCTGTCCACGTTCTGGTGTACAGAGGTTAAATGTAGAACGCCATGTGTGGTTTGTTTGTGTAAGGCTGTGACATCATGTGTAGAATGGGCTGTTCCCTGGAAATAACCATCATGTGGAAGATTATGGCCAAAAGATCAACATTTCCATGGACACTAAGGCCCAGCTCCAGGCCACAGAAGAGACAGAGCATGCTCTTTTATAGTGCAATAAACACAACCAACACGGGGAAACATGCTTTTATTTGAGTCTATTTTTTCAGTTTAAAAAGTGACAAACAGTGCTGCTGGGTGATCTGTGGAGCTGCCCTTGACTCTCCTGCTCTGAGCAGAACAAACAGAAAGTCCGTGAAGGCCGTGGGACTTTTGTATCACATTTGAACACAGCAGCATCAGTGCACTGATGATTTTTATCATGTACTGGTTTGTGAATTTTGGTCCTGACAATGGCCCGCTGATCCTTTGCACCTGATGTCATTAATACACTGCAAGTTCTCTGATCTGACCAAGATTTTAAAACTTCTATCAGGTTCTTCATCTTGTTTTCAGATTTATTCTCGACTTACTAGTACAGAGACTGATTCATTCATTCTTGAGGGAGATTATTTTTTAAGAGAATGTCAATTAAACTTATCTTGCTGAATGGATCATTTCACTACTTATAAGTCAACTTCTGATAGCTTTAAGTCTTTATATCTTTATCTTAATTTTTTACTTTTTACAGTTTTATTTTGCACAATCTGACCAGAAGTGACTTAGCAGAACCACAACAGGAGAGCTGATTCACATCTCTGAAATAAAATCAGTCTCAAGATGACACAGTTTTTCACTGAGTCACTCTCACCTTTTTGTTGAAAATCACACTCCTAAACAGAACCATGAACACTCGTATTGGTCACAGGCTCTTGACAATGTTCTGTTTAAATCCGTTTTGCATTTTTTGTTGTGTTTTCAGACCATCTTAAAACTTTTTTGTCTGAGTTTGCTAATGTGTGAATGGAAACTGATAAGCATCCCACCAACAGAGACGCATGAACACCTCCATTTTATTCGAAAAGTGCTCCTCAATATTGTGACTGAGGCAGAACTCATGACAGCTCATGTTTGTTTTTTCACTTCTTCTGCGTCTGATCCAAACTGTGTATCAGAGTGTGCGTCTGCAGTGTCTCTGTGGTTTAACTGGTCACGCATTTTCTGTTACTGTTCACTTGATTTTCTTGTTGTAGATATCAGGTAAAAAGAAAATATTTTGCAGAGTTGTGAAAATGTCACTACTGCCCTCACCGATGACACTCACCTACCTTTGGCGCTCTCTAGTAAAGTTTTGTAAAGTAAAGTTTGTGACGCCATCTGCAGAACCTCTATAAAACTGTTTCAAGCTTGGCCAAAAAGTAAAATATAAACACTTACATCTATCAGAAAAGGACTTAAAAGTAGTTAAATTCTCTGGACAGCAGCTAAAATGAACATTGTTAAAATGTTGCTTTTCGTGGTAATACAGTGAGTTCTTCGGTCTAGTCAATAAGAGAAATGACCAAGTTCAACATTTGTGCCTTTACCTTTTAGATATTTTGTTTACAATGTGATCAATAGGGAAAAAGGGACATATCTGAGAGTATGACATGTGTGTGTGTGTGTGTGTGTGTGTGTGTGTGTGTGTGTGTGTGTGGTTTGATTGTGTTAAGACTTATGAGCCATGGCACTTATATATGGAGCATGTGATGTCAGAGTGGAAACAGGAGCGAGCGAATGCACAGGACCACACAGGAACACACACAAGAACACACACTAACACACACAAGAACACACACACGAGGACACATGCAACCACACACAAGAACACAGAGGAACAAACACAAGAGAACACACACGAGCACACACATGAGCACACATGTGAACACACACAAGAACACACACGAGAGCACACATGTGACCACACACAAGAACACACACAAGAACACACACACAAGAACACACACACAAGCACACATGCGACCACACACAAGAACACAGAGGAACAAACACAAGAACACACACACGAGCACACACATGAACACACACAGGAACACACACAAGAACACACACTAACACACACAAGAACACACACACGAGGACACATGCGACCACACACAAGAACACAGAGGAACAAACACAAGAACACACACACGAGCACACACATGAGCACACATGTGAACACACACAAGAACACACACACAAACACACAAACACACACAAGAACACACACACGAGCACACACATGAGCACACATGTGAACACACACAAGAACACACACACAAACACACAAACACACACAAGAACACACACACGAGCACACACATGAGCACACATGTGAACACACACAAGAACACACACACAAACACACAAACACACACAAGAACACACACACGAGCACACACATGAGCACACATGTGAACACACACAAGAACACACACACAAACACACAAACACACACAAGAACACACACACGAGCACACACATGAGCACACATGTGAACACACACAAGAACACACACGAGAGCACACATGTGACCACACACAAGAACACACACAAGAACACAAGAACACATGGACCACACACAAGAACACACACAAACACAAACAAGAACACACACACGAGCACACACACGAACACACATGTGAACACACACATGAACACACACAAGAACACACACACAAACACACATGAAAGGAAGCTGCTCACAAAGAGAAATCCAAATGTTCATCTCAACATGTATGAAAAAAGTTTGGGGTCAAAAGATCAAGGGAAATAGAAAGTTTAAACCATATTTAGGGACATTCTCCATGGAGACAGATTTATGCCATACGGTGGAATATAACAGCAATGGAACTATATTTCCATGGAGACAAGTAGAAGGAGGCCAGTAAGAGCCAGGTCTGTGGAGAAGCAAGCCCACTCAGAGTAAAGACACATGTGTGAATGAAGAAACAAAGAAACATACTTTTATGTATTTATTTTTTTATTTATTTACTTATATATGTATGTATTTCTTTAAAGAGGGGATATTGTGCAGAATATGTTCCTGTAGCTTTCTGCCCTGTTCTAACATGGTTTCTTCATCGTGTATGTTTGACTTTAGTGTCTCTCTTGGGTTCCAGGTCCCACACAACATAAATATACCAAAACATCATACAACACTGGACACAGCAGCCTGACACACCAGTGAGCACTAGTCTGATTAGTGAGTTTCATTAGCTCACTGATTGTGTTGTGATAGTGCTCTGAAGGGGGAGTGACTTAGTGCAGAGAGCAAAGGGAGGGGTTGTTTAATTATGAAAGTGTCAAAAATGAAAGTGAAACTTATAAAACATGTTAATACTGACCATCAGTGACCATCAGTGTTATTAAAAATCAGACGTTCAAAGCAGATGGAAATGCTCCATATTCATGAGTAGCTGAACAGATTTTGGAGATTGTGCCTCATGTAGGCGACTCTGTCAGAGGCTGCAGCCTGTGGCTCTTTGCTCCACTCACAGTTTGATTAGAGCCAAGGCCCTGACATTCTATTGTGTGGAGAGGTTTTCACAACTTTCAAAGTCTGAGTGAGAGATTCTGCACAAGAATGTGTCCTTTCAATGAATAAACATTATGAGCTGCTTTGTTATTTCTTTTTTCTTTTTTGAATTTTGGACATACGGTCTTTCCAAACACTTTTAGACTGGCTCTGGTACACAGACCCTAACCAGATCTCTGGCATGGTTGGTTGTATTTTCATAGGAAGACCTGTTTTGTTGTGTGCTGTGGATCCTTCTGTTAGAATTTGGCCATTTTATATTAGAATATTAATCTAAAACAACTACTCTACATGTATCACTGATAAAGAACGGAAGTGCATAGGTCACAGTGGCCGTGCACCGGTGGAGGTGAACACAGGTCGAGCAGCAAAATAACATCTTGAAAATAAGTGATTAAATATGAGTGTGTGTGAGTGTGTGAGTGGGTCCTTGTTGTAAAGCATTTTGAGCCTTGAAAGTGGAAGGTAAAAATGTGTCCATTTACCTTTTCAGCATCTTTACCTACTCAGAGTCCCCCCTCCCCGGCCCCCCAGAGTGTCTTACTTTGAGTTTTATACAGAAATACAAGAACAGACATTTGAAAGCAGAGGCACTTTTGTGTCTGAACTTCCATTTGAGGACAGGTACCACAAAGGGCTTCCTGGGGGGGGCAGTGTGTGCTGAGCCTGTCCTGGGCCTCAGGTACAACATTCACTGAGTGTGTTTACATGCACATCATTATCCCGGTTATTAGCCATATCCCGGTTATGACAGTATTGGAGATACTGCATATACATGTACTCTGAGAAACTGGGATACTCATATCCCTGTGTACAAGATGAAGTTAGTGTCTCAATTAACATAACCCTATAAATGCACAAGCACAAAAATTAAATACGTTTTTTTTTCTTTCTCGACCCAAGTCAATATTGAATTACTTTATAACTGCCATATGTTAATTCATATATTAACACAGAGTAGGCCACTATACGATGTTTCATTATAACTAAACAAATGTGCAAATGAACCAGAGCTCAGCTGATCCTCGTGTGGACTCACACGAGCGCAAGTTTCTCTTTGTTTGTTTTCTTTGTTTATCCCTCTGTATATTAAAGGCTCTTTGTTTTAATAAATAACTCCATGCTTCTACTGCGCGTTACCTGGACGGAGGAGGAGACTATGGAGAAGTTTACCATGGAGAACCTCGTTTGGCTGCGTCTTTACGCGTACAGCGCCACAATGGACATATCCTACATCACATTTGTGAACTGCACTTTTACCAGGACTGATGAGTAGGGGAATTTTGGAGAGGTTTTGGTTCATATTATCAGTTTGGCTTCAACTTTACACCGACACACACTCCTCACTAGATATTACGAAACTTATTAGGAAATGATGCGTTTACCAGGACCAGAAGTTTGGTTCATGTTCCCTATTTTTCCCTATTTGGCTTCAATGGCTCTGTAAGGGACTGGATGTGTTTCACACTGCAGCTGTTTCTTCATCTTTTGTTTTAGCAGACACACTGTGCTTTGTTTGGACACACATAGAACTTGTTAAAACGTGTGTTGTTTGTGCCTTTGAGTTTGTTTAGGCACAGTCGTGATGCGTGAGCACCTTCGCTGCCGTGAAATCGCTGCGGTGTATTTATTGGTGCATTGACGCTTGCATTTAAAGCGCTCATACGTGTGCAGGTCATACGAGTGCAGATTGTACGTGTGCAGGTTTAGCACAGTTCTTTATTTCAGTCATTTTACTCATGTATGGACACTTTAATTACCGGTCAATTTATTTATGTTGGCTACTGTTGTGATGAAAAAACTGAAAAGTATTGTATTTTGGACGCATGCGCACTCAACTCAACTCGACCAGGATAGTGCGTATACATGCCACAGTACCTTGGTTATTATCGGAACAGCTACAGTATCTCGGTTTCTCATAACCGAGATACTGAAACCAGGATATATACTATACTATATATATACTATATACGTATACCTGCCCCATGAAGAAACCAGAATACTGAAAAAAACCCGATCATAACTGTGATACTGATGTGCATGTATACACACTCATTTACACAAAGACACACTTCTCCCTTCTGATTATTCATGAATCATACTTCATAAACAAACATCGTCATCAATAGAACATACAGAGAAATGTTTATTGTTGGATCAAGTTCATAAAGTTGAAGTGAACTCCAGTAGTTTGTTGATTTCAAAATAAATTTCACTCTATAGGAGGATCATGTGTTTCATTTCATTTCATGTTTTTGTTTCTTTCATTCATGTAAGGAGAATATAAAATAATTCTGTTTCATTCACAGAAAGGAGCAGAAAAAAGTATAGACTTGTAATGTCTTTTCACACACATAAAAAAATTCCATTAACGGTTCCAACGTAATGGAACCGGGATACAATGGGAACCGTGCAATGAATGGAGTGTGCAATATTTTATTGTTTGGCCCCTGTGACTCCAGCCCTTTGGGGCAACAGATGCCTTAGGCTACAATCATTAACATGCTCTGCCCCAATCGAATAAATGAATAAATAAATAAGTAATGTAAACCGGTAATTTGCAGCTACATTTATAAGCAACTTTACAGAGAAACTGTTATTTTTCTAACACAATCCGCATTGATTTAAAAAAGCAAAAGTGTTGTCTTCTGCTTTTATTTGCTTAATCATAATTATTGTAAATGAGTTAGTTTAGTTTTGACCTGTGTTAACATTTTGCCTCTACATAATTGTAATTATATCTTATCTGCCATGTCAAAAGTACAAACATCTGACAATGTTGTAGTATCGATACTAGACACTCATTGGAGCACACTGCAAAAAGTCTTTTATAAGTGAATAACTCCTCAAATTAAGAACATTTGATTTGAATAGATTTGACAAGTAAAACCAGTGGAAGAGGTCAAATTGAAGCAACATAAGATTTAAAGAGCTGTTTTAAATGTTTTTCTATTTGAAGTATGAAAAAGCTTGTCCCATTGGTAGTTTTATTTGACAACTTTCTAAATTCATCATCATTATTTTCTAAAGTCAAAAATTACTTTTTGTAGCGCAGGTATCGAAACCATTATGGAGTATCGAGTCTTAGTATTGAAAAATCCAATGACTTTCTCTCTTGTATCAGCAGTTTCCAAGTCATTGTTGGTGAAATGAGCTGCTTTGGGCGAATGTCTTACCAACCTATATTCGTCTTCTATCACCTTCACCTCTCATTTGCCATTCTGTGTGTGTAAACTGCCCCAAACATCACAAGAGCCAGTGAAGACCCAAAGCTGTTTAAAATGAATCCACAGTTTTCCGTTGGTTTAGTATCTGACCCAAGAGACAGTCGTGTTTATCTCATGTGCATCCATTATGAGTTGTGCTGGTGCTGTACGAGGACGCTTTAATCCTGTGTTTTAGAGCCTGAGACGTACAGAGCTGTGACCTTACCTCAAGTACACCACAAGTACACTTCAAATACACAGGTGTTCTCCTCTGCTTTGGGAGTCCCAGTGGTCAGAGATGAAGGACGAGGAGCTTAAAGATCAGTATTTTACTTCTATGGGGTATTAACAACACATCACAACAAAACATCTAACAACATATTTATGTCATTATGTCTCTATTGTTTTAAAAATGCTATATTCACCAAAAACAACATATTAACATGTTTTGTAAGTTTATTCCCCTTCAGAGCTCTATCACAATACAGTCAGTGTGCGTTCTGCTAATGACACTGCTGCACATCACCATCAGGTTTGTGTAGTTGTTCAGTAGAGTTTTGTATCATGTTTTTGTATATTTATGGAGAATAGTTGTGTGGGAGCATGGGTGATGTTGGCTTAAGCATGTGTCAGTCCACGTGAGGATCAGCTGTTCTGTTCTGATTCATTTGTATGTTTGAAGTTATATCTGAACATGGATCAGTGCTGAGGCCCACTGGGTTTAGATTTTTTAACATCTGCTCATGACTGAGGCCAACGTCAGACCACTGGGTGTGTCTTATAGACCTGTGTACTGCCCAAAGCGACCTGGGCTTATTGCCTCTTAAGAGGCCCAAGTGAACTGTGACAGTGACAAGGCTCTATAACTGCTACTACCTACTACTGTCTTCATTTGTTCAGCTGTATGAGGCCTGTGCTCTGTTATCATCAGCTTTAACCCAGTGAATCTAAACCTTTTTCCATCACATCCCCCATAATAACAACCACTGTCATTCAGGACCCCAAGTCTGCCCGGTACAATCATTTCTTTGTAACAGAAATCTACATTCCACAGCATCTGAAGGGGGCAAGTCTCGTTAAACACTGTTGCAGAAATTCTTTTGTCCATATCATCTGGGGACTCCCCGAAAACATTCTGTGAGCCTCATGGGGGTCTTGACCTCCAGGGTGAGAAGCAGTTGGAGGACACATAAGAGCAGAGCTGCACTGCACTTGATTCATGTTTGGCTGCAGGTGCTGGGCTTAAGAAGTGTTTCCTTTTTAAGCCATCTGAGAGCAGCACTGCTTCAGTCTGCAACAAGCATTGTTTAATTTACACAGTTATGTAATGTGATTGGTACAGTTTGAACTAAGGTATGTTTTAATCTCATCTTGGAGAGTTTGAGAGCTGGACTGGGAGCTGAGATGGTATTGTGTTGTAAAATATCACTCTTTGAAGTGGTGTGAAGAATTGAAAAATATACCTAACACATCGTAGCTCCAGTAATGTCACTTACTTGTTGATGAAAATGACCTTCTAACCACTCGTCTCTCCTCTGTCATATCCTCTTCCATTAAAGAACAAACACCTCACAAAAATCTTCACACACATTTCACACATGCTCCAGTGTGCGGCAGGTGTCCTCACACACACTTTGCACAGAGGGCTTGGCTCCTGACATGAGATGAGGGGTTAGATTAGATGAGGCTGTGCACAGAGCTCATCTCATCAGGAGGATCCAGCAGCAGTGATGCTTCTGTCTCTGCTCTGACAGGCTCATGTGGAGACGAGCGTTTCCTCAACAATTGGGACTCGCACCAATAATTATTCATGAAGTGGTGAATAAATTAGACAGATTCTTGAAGCGTATGTGCGTCATTTCGTACCTATAAATTCTTTTAACAAACGAAAATTACATTCAAATGTCACATACGAACTGGAGAACCACAAGGATACAAACTGTAACTTGTTCTAAACCTACTTGGATGATTGAAGGACACAGATACAAGATCACATGATAATATAAAAGAATGTAATATGATTTAATGTTGAAAAAAATCACATTCTATTATCTAAATAAGTAAATAAATAAAGCATGTTTTTAGTAGCATAAAGGTATCAAAATCAGTATTGAGTATGGAGTCCATTCCTTAGTAGCAAAATCGAGTTAGGGTTAGAGTTTTAGGGAATAAAATTTTAGTTTGGAGGCCACCAAAACGGTTAAAAAAAAAGTCTTAAAACTCCCTTTACGGTGATGTCAAATAGTTGGTGACATCACTCAGAACTGCTGGAACTTCTGGGGGTGGAGTTTAAGTGTTCAGTCCCACTTGAAGATTTAAAAAGAAAAAGATTTACCAGTGTAGTCGGAAATATAGCAAAGCACCCTTAAAAAGAACATTTTAGCTCAGAACAATTTTGACATCCGTAGACATGAAGTAAAATATGGTATATTGTCATTTATGTCACTGATACAATAACTGAACAGCAAATTTACAACCAAATGTACGGTATTGTTAAAAAAACCAAACAAAAAAGAAACAGCTGTACAGTGGTCCCTCGTTCATTGCTGGGGTTACGTTCTAAAAATAACCCACAATAGGAGAAATCCACAAAGTATTCAGCCTTATTTTTTTTTATTATGTTAGTATTATGTAAGTTTTAAGGCTGTAAAACCCGTCATCACACACTTTATACAATTTTCTCACACAGGAATTAAATTTTTTTCACATTTCTCTCTTGTTTAAACACTCTCGAAGTTCAAACCTCTGTAGATTTTTAAAAATAAGTAAAATCTTAAGTTAAAACTCTTGTGCAATAGAAGATTAATTTATTCCGTAATGGCGCCCTACAGAAGTCCAACTTTGTGTGCAATGATTAGATCTTCCTCTGCACTGCAGGCGCTTTTGTCGGTGCAGAACATTTTGGCGTCATTGTGGGTTTTGTCATCAAACATACAGCTCTTCAGAGTCCCGCTTCTACAACCGAACATTTTTGTAAATTTGGCTGAACTCATTCTGTACTGTAGAGGACACCCGGCACAGAGAAGATTGACTGTCTCACAGCTGAACAGTTGAATTTTTCACACTTTTTGACGAGTACATTTCTCACAAATGATGTGTTTGAGGCTGTTGTGTGTGGTAGTGTCTAGGTAAGCAGCGGCTGACAGTGGCCTACAGTCCCTTAGCCAATCAGGACGCAGAAAACAATGCACGTAACATTGCACACACACAAAAAATCCCCAAAACAGCGAGACCACGAAATGTCAATCATGTTATAGCGAGGGACGACTGTAATTTAAAAAAATATATAATAATAATAGAAATTGAGTTATAGAAATTCATTAGTCAATCTCCTACAGCTCAAATCTGGTGATGAAGACAAAAATAAATAAATAAATAAATAAATGAATGAATGACTGACTGAATGCAAAATCCCAGTGGTGCAAGAAAATGTTAACATACAAAATACTGACCTCCCCACCCCAAAAAAGTCCACACATTGAACAGTCGGTGGATAGAGTAATGATGGCGACTTGTGTTTGTCAGGACGTGTGCAGTACTCTGTGGTGCAGCGTGGGCCACACCTGTCACTCCAAACTGGACGGAGCGGTGGACGGGACGAGCTGTGGACAGGACAAGGTGAGTGAAGTGTCAGAAGCACAAGGGGGTGAACGCACAAATGCACCAAGACATACAGGAATAATAATAAAACTGAGGATTCATGTTGGACTCACGGACGACTTTATTAACGGTGGTGTATTTTTAAAGGGGAGGGCATCTGATGATTTCATGATCTGAGATGGGCAAGGACCTGTAAAATTCTATGGGAGATCGTATCCAAGAGCTAAATTAGAAATCCACAAACAAATATTTTCATTATTTGTTTGTGATTGGTTCCACACACTCTTTTAGTGCAGGGGAGGGCAATTCTTTTTTGCCACAGGGCCACATGGGAAACAGAAAATACGTAACTCAATTGTGTATAATATTCATTGTCTTTCTTTATTAAAAAAGTTTTAAAAAGCAGTAAATAGCATGTTCTGGTAAGAGCTTGAGTGTGTGTTATGACTAAGAAATTAAAAAGTGAGGCTGCATTACAAAAAAGTAATTAAAAAGTCATAAAAAAATTAAAAGAAATGACACTTTAGTCCATGCATGAGGTAAAATTATAAAATATGTTTCTTTTATAATGAAATGAGCTTAAACGGGACAGTCAGAGTCAACTTAAGAGCTGTATGTGGCCCAAGTCTGTAGTAATGAATAATAATACCACTTTTATGTGTTTTTTTGTTGAATTTTGTGCCGGTTTTGTTTCGCGTGCATACACCCAGTAATTACAGAGACATCTTTTTTGTTGAATTTTGTTTTGTTTCGTGTGGATAGACCCAGTAATTACAGAGACATAAACCAACCAAGGTCAAAAACTCTGCAATCTGACAGTTACACAAGAACTCCACCTGAGGATTGTGACCTGTCCTCCTGCTCGGGTATAACTTTTAGAAGTATTTTTAGTGTCAGAGGAAATCCTGAAGGAAACTTTTGCCAGGAGCTTCCGTGAGGCTGAAACACTAATTGCTCTGCCAAGAATGTGAGCGCTGATGGTCTGATGAAGGAGGCTTCACATCAGGCAGTGGGACTAATTATGATGAGCTCTGGAGAGGAGGACGGCCTGAATGTGCCAGACCAACATGGTGAATGCATTTTTAGATGGGAAATGTAAAGAGGCCACTGCACACTATTTTTGATCGAGGTTATAATGTTGTTTCCTCGTCAAAAACATACTCTGAGTTGTGTTTTGTTTCATTTACAAATATTTAACGCACAAACCCTGCACATTTAACCTGAGTTCCTCTCTTATGTTTTGTGGTGAGCTTCATACACCTTTGCTAGAATCATTTGGATCATTTCAGTCCAGGTACTGCCAGTCTCTGCTAAACTTGGAAGGTAAAAGGAGCTGTTAATTTGAAGCTTCATGACATCACAACGTGGAACAGAGCATTTAGAACTTTGAAGATGTAGACTAGACAGACTAATAATTGCTCAAACATGTGTGAATGAAACAAAAGTCAACTCCAGATCTGTTTTTGAGACAGAGCATTTAGAACTTTGAAGATGTAGACTAGACAGACTAATAATTGCTCAAACATGTGTGAATGAAACAAAAGTCAACTCCAGATCTGTTTTTGAGGTGATAACAACGTCCTTAAAGCTCACAAGAGTTTTGCGTTTTATACTGCAGATTTCTAAGATCTGGCCAAGATTTTAGAATTTATATCAGGTTATGTGTTGTTTTCAGATTTATTATTTACGTACTAGTTCTGAGACTGCTCCATTCTAGTCTAGAGGGAGTTTACTTTAAGAAAACTTGTCAAGTAAAATTATCTTGCTGCATGAACAGATGATGTCACTACTTTTAAGTCATTTCCTGATAGATTTAAGTGTTTACATCTTACATTTGGACCAAGCTTTTTTGCAGTGTATATACGTTACAGTTTCAGTAAATAAACCTTTAACAGTGGAATTGCTTGTTTTGTTGCCCCCAGTGGTGCGTGAGTGGACAGTGCGTGGCTGTGGGGCAGTACCCCGACAGTGTGGACGGAGGTTGGGCTTCATGGAGCGAGTGGTCGTCGTGCACCAGGACATGTGGCTCTGGAGTGCAGAGCGCCCACAGGGACTGCACAAGCCCACTGTGAGTCACACCACGTTATTAGATTTATATTTTTTTATTTATGTTTATTAAGGACTTCACAAGCACATTTGCATTGCTTTGAGTCTTTTAGCACAAGTACAAGTTTTCAACATCTGTCCGTAGAAAAAGTATGAGATACAAGCATGAAAAAGATGAGACACATTAGTTACAGATAAGAAATATACAGCATTATTACATTTTCAGTGAGTGCATTCTTGGTTTCATACATACAATAATTTTAATTCATGCTGAAATTTGTTGCTATAGGTTTCCAGTTGTAAATCGGCTGGTTGCAGTTTCACAGTCTGATCCTTTTAGCAGAGAAACAGACTGACCCAGAGTCGTGTTCACTGGGACAACACAATTATCACAGGAAGTCTTGTGTTAGCTCTATGTGTGCAGTTTATGATCCTGATAAATTATGGATTCAGTGGTATATCACAGTTATGACATTTAAAAAATAAATTAAGATTAAAATTGGTAAAAGTGAATAGGTTATTTTTCTTTAAAATTTCACAGTAGTGCCAGTGTCTGGGCTTTTTGTCAA
>JACN01140798.1:0-16543 GCA_000787155.1 Scartelaos histophorus
TTTATATTTATTTATATTTATTTTTTTCCGCCTGAAATAAAAATGAGTCTGTCTCTTTAAGAAAACAGGTGCGCCGCGTCGACGTACAGGTGCACAACCCGGAAGTAGCGTCAACACTCAAAACAAACTGGATGCGCCCGTTTATTGAACACGAAAATCAACATGAGGGCAGGTGCAAAATTCTTTGGTAAGATTTATTCTAATTTCACTAATGACCTATTTAGTGCGGAAGTGTTAGCGTGTAAACAGTAGCGGGCGGTAGCTTCTTAGGCTAGTAGTTTTTCCTCTTCTGATTTGATAACGCTGCGACCAAACACTGTACTTAATCATATATTCCACACGCAGACCGCCCCGACTGAAGAAATGAGACAACATCTGCTCGGTACCGTCTTCTCTCTGGCAGGTAAGATCACATGGCTGTTCGCGCTGCTAATGTAATATGTGCAAAATTGTGTGTCGCTGTGAGTTTCGAGTCGTGACTGTAATGTGGGAACAAAACAACCAGGCAGGAGAATTGGTATTCAGAGAACGTCGATAAAACAATTGGATGTGAAGCAGAGAGCCCGTTCCACACCGCCGTGCCGTGCGTAAACCGGCGCGACCGCATTCCCGTGACCGCGCGCTCTCTGACTTCTGACTAATGTGATGCCTTCATAACCTCTTTGTTTTGCTTTGGCAGTTCTGATGGGACTGTTTTAGTATGTGGGTATTGTAGGAGGAAGTCACTGGGCCTAAATATAGACCCCCTCTAACCTGTCATCACAATGTTCAAAATTTGGGAATAGAGGCAAATAGTGAAGTTAACATAATGTATTTACAATGATTAACAGACGAGTAGACCTAAATGCTAATGTTTTTGTGACATTAGAACAAAAAATAAGGAACAATTTTGAGTTACAACTTATTTACTTTGCTCCTCTGTTAAAAAGGATGGAAAAAATACAGTTTTCTAACATCAAAATAGTATTTGGGCTTCGCAAAAAGTATAATTTACGATGAAATGTGTAATATATCTGTAGATGAAATGAAAAACTGTTGTGAGCTCAACATTCCTGTAAGAATTTGTTCAGTAAAACCTCAAAATGTGGATTTTGCCTTTGTAAAAATGCTTAATGTCTATCATAATTCCTTGTCCAATAAACAAATAATGTAAAAACACAACTGTGTGTTTTTAAACTGGGCTCTGAGATTATTCCCATGTATCTGAGAGGTTTTCATTTTCTAAATTGTCCTTGAGTTTTCATAATTTGTGATATTCTGAAATTAATTTAAGTTTCCCCATGAAAGTGGCATTATGTTCCACTTCCCTTTTGCCTCCAGCTGCCTCCATTCCAGAGTTTAGAATGTTTTTTTTAACAGTTTTTCAAAGGGTTTATTGCCTGTGATTTAAAAGTGGTTTCTGGGTGTCTTTATAATCAAAGGTGGAAAGTACTCAGTTACATTTACTAGAGTAACTTTTTGAAGAAATTGTACTAGCAACATTCTTTTACTTGAGTACTTAACTTCACACAATTTGTTTTGTGTTTTTTCCACTGCTCATTCTAATTTAATATATTTTTTGTATCTCTCCTTTCAAAATACCAGATTTTTTAGTGGACAGTCTTGTCGAAATCTTTTCTCCTTGAAGGTGTTGTTGCTTTGTTTGGAATGTTTCTGGAAAGTTATTAAACCTTTCTGTCTTCATGGAGACCAGACCAGACCAAGTTAGAGGTCAGATCTGTGGAGAGGCACCTGCGCTTACAGTCAGAATACTGGTTTCTTCACCTGAATGAATGTAAAGTAGAGCTGTTTAATGTCGTACTGTGGAACATTCTAGGCAAAGCAATGAAGTATCCATAGAAGAAGGTGGATGACGGACCCTCCCCCAGAGAAATGACATACTGCACCTTTAACTTAAAATGACAAATTAGGTAGATAGTTATATTTCCGAAGTTAATCTTTAAGTTGCTGAAGTACTAGTATACTTCAGCAATATTATTCTGAAGTAACGTTACTGTCAGTTGAATAGTCTGCCCCGCTCTGCTCATAATGTTCCTCATTAAGCCTGTTCTCGGGGCTATATTTTATCACTAAACCTGTATTGAAAAAGCTTAATACTGAATTCACAAATGACCTATCACACCATTTAATTCTCCCCGGATTATATAAGTCTATTCTAATATCAATAATATAGATAATTTCTTCACTGAGGCAATCCATAGCTGTAATGGCTTCTCTGGGTGCAAGTTATGCTATATATTATAACAGCTTTAAAGATTTTCTCTTTTTTATCATTTAGGGTTATGACGGTCATTTCTTTACTTTGACAACTTTGCTGTAAAATCAATACTTAAAAGTGCCCTAACTTTCTGGTGGGCCACTAGATGACACTGTTTTTTCTGATATATGTTCCAATCACACACACACCCAGAGTTGTGTTTGGTTTCATTCACACATGTTTAACACACAAATCCTGCATATTTACGCTGAATTCTTCTCTCAAACAGAAAACACTCTGTTCCACCTTCTGATGTCATGTAGTAAAACAGGGAGTGCTCCACTGTGTTTTTAAACTCCATGACTAGAATCATTTAGATTATCTCAGTACTGACATTTCCTATCTCTACTAAACTAAACGTAAAAGGAACTGATAACTTAAACATTTCAGCTTCATGGCATTGCAAGGTAGAACAGATGTAGACAGACTAATAAAGGACCACTCAAACATGTGTGAATGAAGTAAATCACCACCCGAGGTATGAGTTTGATGAGGTAAACAACATTATAAGTCAACTTTGTGTAATGTGGGTCCTTTTAAACAGATCTACACAGTTCAGTGCTGAGAAACATGCATTTCTGCAGTGAGCTGGGTCACCAATCCACAGAAGTGACCTGCTTCTTGGCCTGGTGCTGTCACCTGCTTGTCCCCACGGATAAAAATGAGTTAATGCCCTACTGGGGAACATATATCCATACGAGTCAATAACAGGTGCTGTACTATCACTTATCTACCTGGCTGTCACCTACCTATTAAGTAAAATAAAGCTTTATTTTATATTCCCAGTGCATTTTATCTGTATTGTGCAGCATGCCAGTTTTCTGACATTAATAAATGTAAGGTGTAGCTGTTTTAGCTCACACTGTGGAACATTCCAAGCAGAGCAATGACATCTCCACAGAAACAAGAAGGTGACGGACCCCCAGCAGTGCACCTTTTAATCATAGGTTACTCCTCAAAATGTTTGCGTTTTGCTGGGGCTAGTGTAGAATATAAAAGTTCACCCAAGACTAAGGTTGAAATGACTATTACCACACTGTTTGATTGCTTCTCAGTCTTAAACGCTGTAGCTCTTAAACTGCTGGCCCTATCACACATCTATTTCCATTGAATTAGTTATAGAATATCTGAGCCACTCTCTCCGCTCCGGCTGTTGACTGGATAAAGAGAGGAAAGATCAAGCAGAAAATCTCCTCTCAAACCGTCAGCTCTGTGTTGTACATGAGCGCACCACATTTCCACCAGGAATGTAAATGGTCTTTTAATTTGTTCATTAACAGTGCTCTTTGTTCATGCATAAAAGATAATAATTAAAGTAATAATCAGCAACATTTTCATACAATTAAATATTCATTTTCCTGCTGTTTTTTGCCACTTGGTACTGTGCTGTAGAGATACAACACTTGTTTAAAAATTAGCTCAGTATAACCTAATAATGCTGTAATTTGGCTGCGTCTAGTCTAGATTCCAGATGGCACCAGCCACTTTTAGGAAGCCTATCAGGACTACGGGGGCTCGCAGGGACATTATGTGAACAAAACCAAACTGCTGAGTAGGAGTCATTTTCCAAAATCTTGTGAGCTAAGAAAGCACCATCTCTTCAGTCGGAATTTCTTTATAATATTATATTTGCATACTTTTAAGTTCAAATAAAAAAGATCCAATATGAGCAACACAATTACTTTGGCAAGTAGTAGAGTATGAGCTTGATGTTTGTATTTGGGGATTAAGACAATATGTTGTAGTTCCAATAGAAACTGCAATCAAAGCTTAACAAACAAAGCAATCCTGCCAAAAGCAACTGACAACCAGACCAGTGTTCTGTTTGACTGTTATTTATTGCTAATCATCCACAAACAGTTTTTGTCACAAATCTGGAAATAGACTTAATTTATAATAACGTTATATTAGTGTATAGGCCCATGATCTCTGTGTGCTACAACCAAAATCTTAAAAGTGGACTTCTCTGTTCAAATGTAGTAGAGACCAGATGAACTGCCAGGGAATATTCCATCCATCCAGTCCCAGCCGTCTCTCAAATATGGGGAGGACAGTTCTTAAAGTCTTCCTGTGATTGGTCATCAGCCGTTGGGAGAGAAAAGTCTGATCCCAGATTTTTTAAAGTACAGGAAAAGCATGTTATTGTTATGGCAAGTCCAGACCCCCAGCATCTGCAGATCAGTGAGTCAATTCTGGAGTTTCTGAGCAAACATGAGGCACGGCCTGTTCATATATTGAGGATTAATAAAACTTGTATATGTCCTTTGGATGTAGGTGAAGGCACTGGCAACCTAGGTTCAGTTGTGATTTTAATACCTCTTAATTTAAATTTGTTTAATCTGTAAGAGTGCAGGCTTCTCAACAGATGGAAATTGGCACCTTCCTCTCATCTGGTCATCTGGTGTAGTTACTGTAATTGCAGTTCTTCAAAATGCGCTGTGCTCATCACATATAAAATGAAATGATTAAATCAACAGTACGTCTGAATTGTCAGCAGATAGAAGAATAATCTCTGACTGCATCCTCCAAACAAAAGCTGTTTTATAGAGTGCTAGCTGTTATATCATGGTTTCATTTTTCATCTTCACTGTACTGTACTCATCCGCATGTCTATCTGAAATCCTCCACCGCCTGAAAGCATCAGAGCAGCTCCGTCATTGCCGGGTGTCTCCTCTCTCTGACTCACTCCTTTTACCTTTTTGTTTGATTGATATTTTTAGCTGCTTCGCTCTGCTGCTAAAACCATTCTTTTGTCCTTCACTTCTCAGCGTGGGAACTCCTGTGCAATCCATCTCTCTCTCTCTTTCCTGCCTCTTTTCATTTTCAAAAGCGCGCACTCCTTCCGAAAAGCCAGTAAACGCAGCGCAGCCAGACCCATTTGGACCATATTGATTTGATTTATAAGAAGTCATTGGCCATGTCACTCTGGCGTAGCGCGGGAGTCTAGTTAAAAGTGTTGAAAATTCAGCCGTAGCTCTTTGGACCAAAATCTATAAAGCTTTCACAAACACAAAGGTAAGGCTGTCTGCTGAGAGATATAGCCAACACTGAAGCACAGATCAGGTAAGTACATGTGTAAAATGAATGGGAGCTCAGGCAGGCTCCGCTTGTTCTGAGGAAACAGAGCTGTATCATGGAGTGTTTTATGAAAGGAACACAGAGTAGATGTTTAGCTAAATATCACGTACAATCTTTAAAAACATGAGAGATGAGTGGAAAATATCGGTCTCACAGTACAATATGGCGATAATCAATATACTGGACAACATACTCGATATGCTGATGTTCATTAAAGGTGCACTGTGTAACTTTTCTGGTGGAGCATCCAACCCCTGCTTGTCTCCACGGAGATGTTATTTTTTTTGTCTGGAATGTCCCAGTATGACATTAAACACATCCATCTTACATTTAGGGAAGGCAAGGCTAGTTTATCAATACAGAACAACTCATGCACAAAGTAAATCAAAGTTCTTTACAGAATAAGAAATGCATTAAAATCACAATGAAATGAATCAAAATGAATCAAAATATAAATTATAAAATTAAAAAAAGAGAGAGAAAGAGACATTAAATGAGAGAGAAGTGGACGAAATAAAAAACCTTTCAGTCGTGCGCACAGCTGAACAGAAGAGTTTTGAGCCTGGATTTAAACTGAGTCCATTTAGAGTCTGTCTCACATGTTCAGACTGTTCTAGGTTTTAGCTGCATGAATCTGAAACTCTGACTCCTCATGTTTAGTCCTGACTCTGGGCACCAGCAGGAGGCCGGTCCCTGAGCTCCTCAGAGTGCGAGATGGTTCATATGGCTCTAACATGTCAGAGATGTACTTTGGTGCTCGGCCATGGAGAGACTTGTACACAAGCAGAGCCACTTTAAAGTCTATTTTCTGACCCACAGGAAGCCAGTGAACAGACTTGAGCACAGGACATGTGCTTGTGCTTCTTGGTCTGAGTCAGGAACTGAGCTGCAGCTTTCTCAATAAAATGTAGTTTTATTGAAGAACATGGAATCTTATTCTGAGTGCACTGTGGTTTCACATGCTGTGTGAGATAAATAAGTGTAATACCATACATTACACTTTTCATTTCAGGCAATATCTTCATGGACGGGAGCAGGTACCCTCCACCAGAAAAATTACATGGTGCACCTTTTAAGAACTTTTTAGCAAGAATATTTCTTTGTTATCCACTACCTGCACAAAGTTGACATGAAATACATCTATTTTTCCTCATCAAAACACTGGTTATTGCAAGTGTATTGCTTAAACAAGTTTGCCTTCACTAAATAAGCAACAAAAATGTAGTGTGGTCACAGTAAAATTGCTAAAAGATATAAAAAAATACTCTTGGTGATATATTGATACAGCAGTAATACACAATTAATATACAATAATGATTTTGTATCACTAAATTTAGTATCAGAATATATGGATATTTCAGTATTTTTTCACACCCCTAGTGGAATATAGACCTGACTTCAGCTTCTTTCGCGCTTGCTTCTTTATCCTATTAAAATGTTTTTCATGTTAATGTAAGAAAACATCACATACTTTTGGTTCAGTCCCCTCTCAGAGCTTTATTATGTTGTGATTGTTAGAGTACAGTGGGGCACCCTTGTTTTCTTTGAGTGAATCCAATAAATTATCCTACAAACTGTGCATTTTTATTGTATTATTATGTTTTGTGCTTTTCAACCTTGACAAGCCTCTCAGGGCTCTACACTGTAATCATGAGTGTGTCACTCCAGCCTCTGTGGCGGTCAGTTTCTGTAGCCACAGCTGCCCTGGCACAGGCTATTTCTTTGTTTAAAGCAGCTGCCTGTTCAAATACAGACACTTTCTCCCACCCACTTCTCCTATTGTTTAGTTTGTGTAAGGCTTTGAGTGAGAGACAGATAAATTTAATCACAGTAATGTGTGAACTGTGAGGTTCAGTATGTAACTTTCTAAAGGTGCCATGTCACATGCGCGGTTCAATGGAAATAGAAAGTAAAACCCTACTTCAGAACATTGTCCATGGAGATTGATAAGTTCTACGTCATATTGTGGAAGATTATAGGGAACAACCTTTCCATGAAAACAAGCAGGAGGAGGTCAAATCAGGTCTGTGGAGATGCAAGCCTGCCAACAGTATGGGCACATATTTTCAGTGCAATAAACACAAATAAATAGAAACAAACAAACAACAAACATGCTTCTATTTAAAAACATACATACTGTGGCTTTAAATGTTAATACTGTGCACAAATCGCACACTCACTCACTTATTTCTTCCAGTGCTCCTGTCTGCCCCCACCGATGCCCAGACCCCGGTGGAAATCTCCTTCCAGGCCGACCCGGTGCAGGTCCAGACCGGCGCTGCGATCCAGTTCACCGTCATCACCGTGCCCAACGTCTTCAGTATAACATGGCTGTACCAGGGCGGGGTCACTCTGGGGCTGTGGGCGAACAACGCCCCCGCTATCCAACCTGTGCCACAGTTCCAGGGCAGGCTCACCATCACCGCCACCACGCTGCAGATCACAAGCGCCACCCTGGCCGACGCCGGGCAGTACACGGTGGAGGTGGAACCATTGGCCAGCACAGGACTGGGGCCAAACTCCAAGTCGGTCACGCTCCAAGTGTTCGGTGAGTGATTTTGTAGAGTTTATTTTTGTATTCATGAAGTTTTGTTAAGTATATGGGAATTAGTAAGAGAAAAAAAGCAATGACATGGAGAAAAACATTTAACGGACTCTCCACCAGAAAAGTGACACAAGACAATACACATGTTTAAGTAATCCTTTATTATGAGTCTGTTTATATCTCCAAAACGCTCCATCTGTCAAGTTCACATTTCCTTTTACATTTCGTTCAGTAGAGACTGGCAATTCCAAGGCTGAAATCATCCAAATTATTCTTGTGAAGGTGTATGGAGTATAAAATCACAGTGGAGCACATGACATCACAAGGTGGAGTGTTTCCTGTTTGAGGGAAGAACTCTGTTTAAATATGCAGGTTTGTGTGTTAAACATGTGTGAATGAAACAAAACACAACTCCTGGTGTGTTTTTGATGAGGAAACAACACTGTAACATACATCAGCAAAAATAGTAAGTCTCCTGAAATGGTTTTCACTTCGCGGCTGTGCAATGTTAGGGTTAATAAATACCAAAAAATCAGTGCGTTCTGTGTGTCCATTTATAATCTTAATGCTTTCAGTGAGAGTAATCGTGGAAGTAAAAAAAGAAACAAAAATGTCCAAATATTTGACTAGTATTGTGTAAGTATTGGTTTATTTTATTGTTAGGATTAGTTTATTTTATTTAAAACAAGGACATTGGTCTCAAAGACTTAGTTACTACCTCCTTTCCATCTGTCCTTGGGCAGTTTTAGACATTAAAAACATTTTAACCTAAATTTCAACACACATTTTTCCGTTGTGTTGTTAAAATGTAGTATTGTAGTGGATTTAAGGATAAGAATGAACCAATATCTTTGTATTCAATCTTATTTTAAATCACAAGCCTTGAGTAAATATCCACTCCACAGTCTTTATTGTGACCAGTATGAGCCACACCCGTAAAAATAACACTTCCGTCATTAGGCGTGTGTGCAAAATGCTGCCAAAGGTTAATTTATTACCTTGGCTTAATTTATTTCATTTTGAATTTGAATGCATTTAACTGAATTGTTTGCATTGTTGTGTGTCGCATACAAATAAACACATTCGCGGTCTCATAAGACTCCATAAACACAATCCAAGGCCAGTTGGCAAATGTGAGTTTAAACCATTACAAACACAAATGGACTCATCTGGTTTCTATGGAGATATCATTGCTCTGCTTAGAATGTTCCACAGTATGACATTAAACAGCTCTACCTTATATTTATTACATTTTAAAGATTTAAAGCTAAAATATACCAAGAAAAACGGGCATTTTGACTGTGAGCGGGGTTGCCTCTCCACAGATCTGACCTGTAACTTTGCACTAACATCTACATAATTAAGTATTTGCTTTGATTTGGACAGGAAAAGTTCCACCATGCATCTTTTTAAATAAACAAAATCTGCGGCTTCTTCCAGACTTTACAGATAAATGTTGCCAACTTCTAAACATTTTTGTCATCGTCATCACACCAGAACATGACACTGGGTAAATCTTTAATCAAACAAAAGATTTCAAATTCGCAATGAAAAAGGACAATACAACAAAAACGAGCTCCACTTCTCCCAACTCACATAAACCACTGCATCTGTTTCCCTCTGGGTTTGAGAAATCCTTTGAGTTTCCCTGAATAAATGACTTTATTTGATAATCCATAATCACATTTTTGAATTGCAGTGTTTAAACATTCAGATTCATTTCACATTTACAAGAAAAATAAGCACCAACAAAGACATTCCATTAGCTGTTTGTGGTGTGGATCTGGAACACTTAGTGCACTCACAAACTCTTAAAATTATTCAGGATTTTTTTCTTGGTCACCAGGGGGCAGCAAAAGAATTGATGATTACTTATGAATGATTAGAGTGGCATTTCATGGAGGCCTCCATTTTCAGTTTATATAAGAAATAGTGATGTTTTTATACATTTAATTGAAATTTTAACTGTTTAAAAAAAAAAAAAAAAAAAAGAATAAATAACAAAAAAATTACTCTGATACATAATTCCATATATTTTGCTTCAAAAATATGTGTATTTAAAGGTCCTATATTATGCAGAATGAACTCGTCTGAACTTTGAGCAATGTTATCTCATTCAAGACATAACTCAAGTTGTGTTTTGTTTCATTCACACATGTTTGAGTAATCCATCTCCAAATCTCAAAATGCTCCGTTCCACCTTGTGATGTCATGTAGTTGTAGTTTTTAAGTTAAACAGCAACATTTTACCTTTGGTTCGTTTTAGTTAGTTGAGATTGGTGAAGATTAAAAACAGAGGGGAGCACTTCCTGGATTACCAAATGACATCACGAGGTGGAACAGAGTGTTTTTTCTATTTGAGAAAGAACCCCAACTTGCAGGGTTTGTGTGTTAAACATGTGTGAATGAAACAAAACAAAACTCCAGATATGTTTTTGATGAGTAAACAACATTATAACAAATCAGAAAATGGTGATATGAACCCATTAAAAAAGCACTGAATGAGAACGCGTATGCAAACTTTTCACCGGCGTATAAAATCCCTTAGCGTGAGCCTAGCCTCAATAATCCTCTAATTTAAATAAATGTGCATTTCTATAACTCACACATTGTCTTCGCCTGCATTGCTACAGCCCCCTATTTGATGAATGAACGCCCAGCCACTGCTAACAGGGGACAGACGGGCCCGGGGACGGCGGAGGGAGGGGACAGTTTCAGTAGTTTGAGAATTAGTCCTGGAGGTGTAATGAAATTAGTGACCCCTGGTTTAGTAACACGCAGAATTAATGGAAAAGAAGTAGGTACTAGCTTGAGTTTTATGCTAATTACACCTGATTGGCCACGCGCCGTCTGTTCTCCTTCTTGTTTGATATTGTTCCACTTGAAAATGTAGGGCCGCATTTCCATATATACAGCATCTGCATTCATTTACATATGTCCTGTATAGTAATGGGGGCCCTTCGTTTAGCGGCCCACGCGGTGCCAGGTTAACGCACAGACTTTTATAATTTGCGTTGTTAGAAGCTCCAGCGCTCATTACAGCCCAAAAGGTGACGTCCTCGGAGCTAGCAGTTAACAGTTATTTTACGCCGTGTAAGAGCAGGGTCCTTAAGCACGACTATCAGCTCTCTAACCTCCCACTTGAGCGTTCAAGTTCAAATCCAAGCTGTGAGATCCTTGAAGTAACTCATGTAAGATATGTCTCCTGTAAGTGCGAGCAAAAAGAGCTTCTATATATACTCGAGTGTTTTTAGTTAGTAGCAGTAGTAGTAGGTCATCTGGTTAGTTTAGTGTGCTTTTAAAGAAATGGTAGTTAACAAACCTTCTTGTTGACAATTGGGTATTCAACTTCTTTTACTAATTTATTTATCAATTAATTTATTTGAACTGGACAGTGCGTGTTAATGAGTGTATATCTGTACAACATGAATGTAAACACACTGGATTATTTTTGCCAAAGACCCGATTTTCATCCATGTCCCAAAACACTGGCTTCTGTTCAAATACAAATATCGATACTTTGGCTTAAAAAAAAAAAAAAAATCAAAATTGGCTTAAAAACAGTTTATGGTTAAAAAATAATAATAATAATAATAAAAGTTTGGCGCCGTTTAATATCACAAAACATATTGAGTCAAATCATCTTATTACACCAATTTAACAGATATCCCCTTCCAAAATGAACCGAACCAATATCTTATAACCAATATAGATATAGTTTATTATTGATTATTATCTGTGATCCTTTCTTTGGGGACATAATTGATTTCAAATCATAAATCAACAGTTACTCAGTAGTTTACTCAAATAGAATTGTTACTATTTTACCTATTTGACCAAGTACTTTTACTTGTACATGAGTAATATTATTTTATACAATTACATATTACACATTTATGGTGACGTATTCAGAATATGCCTCCTACCCTAAACCTGACATTAATAATCATTATATTGACTTATTGTTGAATAAATGAAAGCATTTTTGGCGCCAGTCTTTATCGTGTGTCCATTTTCTGTACTACTTAGGAATTAATGGTTATGTTTTGGCTGTATGATCATATTTCAGCAGTAAAAGATTGAATTCTCATTACAAGTGTTAACAAAAACGATATATTGCACATTTAGAAAAGTTTTTGTGGTTTAATTCTGCTCTTGGCCTATTGTGTCAGTGATGTAAATTAGTTTGAGTATTATCGTTTATTGTCTATATTAACTTAACAGCAACACAGCAAACTTCAACATGTGTTATCGTGACAGGCCGACCCTACCCCCTTTTGCATATGTTGTTTTTCTAGAGATGCTAAGATTGTGGATATCTTGGCGTCTGCCTCCTCTCCTCTCCTTGTGTAATTATTTAACTTAGGCCGAGCGCCAAGAGCCATAGCAGCTCCCTCTTGTACGCTCTGCCCTTATAGTGTCCATCTGTGCCTCTGTCCCAGCCCCTCATGCTCGGCTCTCACTCGCTTTGATTAGAGTAAATTAGCCTCAGCAGAAACATCAAAATGGCCCACGTTATTCTGTCACTTCACATTCCAGAGAGGACTTGACCACGCACGCTCTCGGACGCTAAAGTGCTCCATAAAGAGGTGCATATATTCACTCTTTTTAGTTAACAGATGTCTAATGTTGGAGCTTTATGCACTTGCGTTCCTTACTGTGAAGGAAAATATATGCAAGGTTTGGCAGATTGGAATAACTTGAACTCCGGCTTGTTACAACACACAGTATGATTGTGTTTATTACAAGTTTAGTTTATTAAGTATATTTTAAGGGGACATTAATCAAAGAAACTGGGAGACCCTTGGAGCTAATATCCAGAATACACAAATATCATAAAACAATGCAGTCTTTTTACAAATAATAATAAACATCACAGTGATATTGAGACAAATCTTAACCCCCTCCCACTCTGGTCCATCTGTACCCTCCATCAAATATATAATTAAGTTGTAAGTTTTGAAAAGAGCAAAATTAATATTATTTTCAAGATGCTTCTGCCATCTATAGAAGACTGCAGTTTGAATAGCCTGATGAACCTTTTTCCACTATTTTATTGAATTCTCTTGACTGAATGATCGGATCTTTTACAATACTTTTAAAAATACTTTTAATAGCTATTTCCTTATTATTGATAAGTTCATAGCTTGGACTGCAGTGATTAATTGGAATAATTGGGACTAGTTGGCCATTAAAGTAAATCATTGTTGTCTGGACTAGTGTTGCCATGATACTAAAATTTCTAACTCAATTTTGACACTGAAGAGGCATCTACTGTTTTTGATGCCCAATGATGATCATTTTAAAAAGCTCTTTTTTAGACAATATTTTAATTCTCAACACAAAATAAAAGAGTTGTATACCATGTGATCTTACACTAGTTTTGATAAAACCCAAGATGCAACTGTTCAGGAAAGGTTACATTTAATCAAGTTATGTGATATTTTTTTTGCTTTTGTTTTGGTACTAGTTTTGGTTTGGATCTGTATGTGATTTTTTATACTTTTAGCAAACCTAATCAGCACCACACAGACTCTAAACCTGTTCCAAAAGATGTTTTATAACAAAGACAGTGGCCTTATTAAAACACTGACCAACCAACTTGTAAAATAGCCTAGTTGTTATTTGCAGCCCCATTTCTACCTGTGTTATTGGATTCTAATGCAAATGTCGATTCTATTTACTTTTCTATATGTGAAATAAAAGTTCAGTACTTAAAGGTCCCATATTATGCTGATTTGATTTCTTCTGAACTAAAGGTAAAAGGTAGTTGTTAACTTGAAAACTATCACTACATGACATGACAAGGTGGAACAGAGCATTTTGAGCTTTGAGGATGTAAAGGGTTAGTCAAATGTGTGTGAATGAAACGAAACACAAATCCAGGTCTGTTTTTGAGGAGGTAACAGTATTATAACATGGCTTAAAGCTCACAAGAGTCAATTTAGCTTAATATATCACCTTTTAATCCTCTCCTTTCCCCCGCAGATGCAGTGACGGGTGTGAACCTGTATGTGCCTCAGGTGGCCATAGAGGGGAAGAACATCTCTCTGACCTGCACGTATCAGACTGGCACAGACGTCACCTTCCTCTGGACCAAAGGCGACACCACTCTGACCTCCAGCGCCAGGATCACCATCTTAGGAGGCTCTTTGATCATGGACCCGGGAGAGCGCGATGACGCTGGGGACTACACCTGCACCGTCGGCAACCCTGTCAGCTCTAGGTCCGCCAAGCAGACCCTCACCGTGTACTGTGAGTCTGCTACTTCTACAGCTTTGTAGGCTTTTTAATTAGTGTTTTAATAGACTTCTAGTACAGTTATTATTTTTAATAGTCAGTAATTAAAATTATATTATTTTGTGTTTTCAAGATATATATAAAGAAAGTTTAGATAAATTAATATGTTGATTGTAGAACTTTAAAGATCTTGTATAAAAGAAAATTGACTCTTGTGAGCTTTAAACCATTTTAGAATCTTGTTACCTCTTCAAAAACCTTCCTGTTGTGTTTTGACTAACTTTTTATTATTAGTCTGTTTACATCTCCAAAGCTCAAAATGCCCTGTTCCACCTTGTGATGTCATGCAGTGGTAATTTTCAGCTACCTTTAGTTCAGTAGAGATTAGAAATTCCAGGGCTGAAATTATCCAAATGATTCTAGTGAAGGTGTACGAAGTTTAAAAAAGCATGGAGCACTTTCGGTATTACCAGATGACAAAACAAGGTGGAATAGAGTGGTGTTATTTTTTTGAGAGAAAAATGCAGCCTAATTATGCAGCGTTTGTGCATTAGACATATGTGAATGAAACAACATCAATGAAACTCCAGCTTGTGATGAGGAAACAACATTATAACGTAAATAATAAAATAGTAGAGTAGAATGGGCCCTTTAATGATTAATCAGAATCATTATAATAAGTAATTAGTAACATTGTAATTATATTTTAATCATTGTTATAGTTATCTGTAGGGATGCACCGATACAATACTGGTATCTTATATCACACTAGTTTCCGTACTAGTTTTAGTATCAGTTAGTAAATGTCTTTCGATATTTTGACAATCTTAGCCTTAGATTTAGACAAACGTTACTGATCCACAAGGGGAATTATTTGGACACAGAAGCTCACACATCACCATAAATTATAATAACAAAAAGAAAATATGTAAATAAATTCTAAATGAGCTGTAAAAATAACAAGAGACTGGTGTCAAAGAAGGCATAATTATACAAATGTATGTGTACAAGTACAAATAAAATATAGAGATATAGTAATGCCAATATATCTCAATTATATACAAGAGGTGGATAAGGAGAAAAACTGTTGAAAAATTAACCCTATATTATGCCAATCATTATTTATCTGTTACATAAGGGTCAGTTGTTGTACAGTTGTAGGGAGTGTGGTATGAATGTATCTGTCACTGTTTGAGCAGTGCTTGTCAATAGTTATACAGTCTTTATTCAGATTATTTGCGGGATCCAGATTTGCTGCTGTTAATCTGGTGTAGCCACTAAAAAACCCACTATCTTATCTTCTTATCGTCACCGCAAAGCTCTGATGAACTGCACCATGTTATTTCTTTCCTCTAAGCTCATAGGGCTGTCTCTTTGTCTCCATCACGCTCCTAATCCTGACACTGCAGTCCTGAAATGATCCCATAGCCTGCTGTCTGCAATATCTCTGCGGTTTAAAGACACACCGTGGAACTTTTTGTTTCTGTGGATATGTATCGCTCTGCCTGGAATGTTCCACAGTGTGACATTAAAGCTTAATTAAAGGTTAATGCCATACTATGAAACATTACAGACAAAGTGATAACGTCTCCATGGAGAAAAGCATTTGACGGACCCTCCACCCTCCACGATGCCACTTTAACACAGCTTATGACACACACTTACAAATATGTGCTTGTAGACCTTGAGCGTGGCAGTGTTCCGTAGTCACTGGATTTAATTGAGTTTTTGCACACTTTCTGTATGAGACTAATTAAAAAAAACTAATATATTAATTTGCAGCCATGAATTAATCTCGAACTTTTCCAATTAAAGCTGCAATAGGCACAAATATCACAGACAATGGCTGTGTATGACAGCAGAGGGCATTTCCATAACCAGCTCTCATTTCCATATTTTAAATGTAGAACAATGCCTCCTGCTGGTTAGAAGTTCAAAATGTCACCAAACTGGGAAGCTGATTAGAATGAATCATTTAAAAATTCAAACTAAGAAATATTCAGCTCATATCACGTAGAACCAGAGCAGTTACATTTTGCAAATGTACAAAAGCACTTAAGCTGAGAGAGTGTAGACTGATAACAACTGACATAATTACATTTACTCCAATGAAGCAACAGAAAAGTGACTCTCACCACTATTTTACAGTATTCTTTTTGTATTAAAAGTAATGTAGTAATGAGTAATGATAATAAGATCATAGAATATGCAAAACATATCTTAACAGGAATGCATTAGTGCAATAAGACATGTTTGCAGTGGCATTTTAGCCCAATTCTGATGAATTATGAAATCATAATCTGATTATTAGGTTATCAAAAAAATCTAGGCTTTCAGTTTTGAAAGCAGTTTGAATGCAGTGCATTAAAATACACACATAAACAACTGAACTTAACTGAACATTCTTCAACTATAATGGTTAT
>JACN01077891.1:0-10627 GCA_000787155.1 Scartelaos histophorus
TATTATTTTGCATATACAATTTGGGCATTATTGCCTTATGGATTAAGTTTTAGGTTTGGTTAAAAGTTACTGTTTCTGTTAAGAAATGTGTCCTACATTCTTCCAAATAAGCAGGGGAATAGATGAATGGGCTGAGACACAATGTGTCAAAAGCAATGGCCAATAGTTTTACAGTCCAGTAGGTCATTCCACAACAATGTTTTCTTAAAATTAATGTCAATAAGTCATATTTAGACTTTTTGGTTTATTCAGAGTGTGGTTGATGCTGATCACAATCCAGGTAAATGTGGTGTCTGTCAGGTATCGAGATGGTGATGTCTCAAAGCCTCAAGTGGGAACAAAGTGTATGAGCATAAGATGCTTTTACCGCCTGTTTTATTTACTAGCTTTTAAGAACAAAGCAGTAAACTTGAGTAGACGGGCTTCTCTGTATTAATTACTGGCTTAATGGAACTGTGAAAGCCATAAGGGGCAACCACACATGAAAGCCGTATGTTTTACATCTTTATTGATGTGTTAAGGAAGTAAATCTCAAGCTGGTTTTGTTGGTTCTACTGATGGAGTTATATCAGATTGAAAAAGGTTAAAGGAATGAATAGGGGAGAGTGGGGCCATTTATTAACAGGAGCAGGCATACATTATACATTTATGGCTCTTCTTAATTGAACAGTCACCACGGCAGCGGCCTCAGCAAGGCTTACCTTTAAGAAGGCTCTAATGTATGCCAGTGCGATGACAACTACTCCTATTGTGGTTAATTAGAAAGGGAGTGCAAGCTAATAGATGAAGTACAGATTCAAATGAACTAAAGGTTAATACACTAAATGTGACGGGTATTATTTGAACAAAATGCATACACATCATTTTGGCTGCACCTCTATGAAATTGAATCAGTACTGTCTTTAATATTTTTTGTATATGTAGTCTGCAGTTTATAACAATAAAGGGGGTTGTTTTACATGTGACATCTCAATGTAAAAGTATATATTAACAGATGCCATGGGTTATCAGTGTTGTCATATGCCCAGTACAAACATCCATTACAGAAGTGTGTGTGTCAGGTCCCCGTGTAGTAAACTAAAGCTAAAACATCAACAACAACCACTTGTTTAGCATTTCGCAGCTGGACAGAGCTTAAGCCTCGCTGCCAGTGTGCCTTTGTCCCGTTTGTGTGTGAATCCCTATCTGTTTTATCTGTCTATCAGGGATGCTACTTCAGATGTAATTTGTTCCAGCCGAGCTAATTGAAACCCCTATTCACTGGGCCGCTGTGGACATTGTCCACGCTGAAAAGGGACAGTCTTTTCTCTCGCCACCATTGTTTGGGAATGTAATGAATTTTATGTTGCTGCCGCTGCCGGTACAGAAATCCATTTTTCTAGCCCTGGTCCCGGTGCTTTTGTGATGCCTTCCCCACCCATTTATCAGCTCATCAATAGCCACTTTATGTGCCAATCTGCAACAGGGGAATGACATTATTAGGAGGCTAAACAGCAGTCCTAACACAGGCCCTTCTCTTCCTCTTTCAGATCTGTACAAAAACGGACTTCAGAGAGACACGTTTCTGCCTTTCATCGACATGCTGAAGGTACAGGCAGAGTCACAGCAAAACAAACTCCTGCACCCATCCAAACTATGCTCTTACACTTCGTAAAGATACAGTATGATTGATATACAAAGCTCAGTAGGTTCAGCATAGGTTGATATAGGTGCTGCTATTGCTTTGACCATTTAAGAGTGACAATTTTAGGAATGGAAATAAAAAATTACAAAATGTGGAGCTATAATACATTATTTACATTATTTTGGACTGGGTTTAACAGCTTGAGGTCAGGAATGGTTTTAGAAATCATTTGAACAAAGTGTTTGCAAATGGACATTTGACACTTTTGTATCAAAACATTTAAACATTTAAAGTGTGTATTTCCCAGTAGAATGAATTAACAGAATAAAAGATAATTATGACATTATCTTTTTGTATATAGGTGTTGTGCTGCATGTTAAAATGTGTGGTTGTACACAGAACGCTGTGTTCCCCTCTCCTGTCTGTCTTTTGTAACTTTGGTGGTTTGATGTTTTCCTGCTCCTCGGATATACCCATCACAGTGTCACAAAGCCGTCTTTGATCATACCAGAGCACACTAAAAGACTCATACAAACTGGCAGAAAGGTAGGGATATAGGAGAGACAGCGCGCACAGGTAATGTGAATGGAGTGACTGACCCATGCTGCCGCTTGCATTTCAAAAGTAAAGGCTTGAAAAGGAAGAGCAGAGGGGAGAGAGAGAGGGAGCCAGGCAGCTGTTTTACAAAAAAAAAATCTGCTTTGCAAGTTAAACAGGTAGCACCATTATACAGATGATCATTCATGTGTTTTGGAGTGATCAAATGGTTAATAATTGCATCATAATTTGTGGTTTGCATTTTGGAACAGTGCAGAGAGGCATTCTTCCATCTTTTATTAGATATGACATAAAAGGTGGTCTCTGTGTAATTCACATATTTGTAATAGAAGGGTATTAAGAATATTCTGTTATAGATTGGGAAATTCATAATCCTCTATAAACTGTACGGTTATTACCATGGTGCTTATAGTGTGTGACTTGACACAATAACACATTTTGGAGCATGATATATTGCTACAGAGAGATACTGAGATAAACGATAATACTGAAAATACCTTATGCCAGTGACACAAAGCAAGATAATGCCGGTTATGATAAGATCATTAAAAAGCCTGAGGTACAACCAATAAATGGCAATATGAATCAATAAAAAGTTAATTTATTTTACTCTCTGCAGCTCAGATCTTATGTTATTGCATTGGCGAAAGTCTTCCTACTTGCAAAGAAAGTACTTAGGATAAAAAGCTCCAAAATATGGTGTTATATGGAGCTATATTGAATGATAATTGAAATAGTAATATAGCAGCCTTATGAACATCTGTGGTGGTCTTTGTGCATATTTCAGACACAAGGGCAGGTGTTGTGGTCTGGGCTTCAAACAGCACAGACTTCTTCAGTTGTGGCTCTGGTGATAAACATTCTGGACAATTTGATGGATGAATAAATGGCTTTGGTGACTTCCTCCATCACCACTTCTATAAGCTAGAGCCAGTGAGGAAGATCTGCTCTCTTCTGGGACAGGGTATAGCGATGGATGTGATGAGAAAGCAACCTCTCATGTTTGCAAGGAGTCTTCCAAGAAGCCTTCAGGCCTCAAACACGATGTCCAAGGTCAAATTCCAAAGAAGTTTTCCATCCACTTTACATATAATTTGTGCATTTGCCCTTCTAGCTCCTAACAATGCAAAAGTTGCCATAGCTCATCATCCCCCTCTTTAGCACCTTCTTACAAACTTGCATCCTCCCATTCCCAGCCCCACCCGGCCCCAGGCCCGGCCCCTGCACCACCCTTGCCCCCTCTAATCCCAGACTTCATCGTGCTCCTGAATGCCTGTTGTCCCTCTTGGCCTCCTCTCTTTCAGGGCACTGTGTTCCCCTTTGTCGGGACATCTGGTTTTGCTGGGATGGGGGTTTCGGCCCATTCTCTTTAGCAGTCCTCTCTGTAAAGTCAAAGCGGTGTTTTAGGGAGGTCACAGCGCTAACTAGCTCACCTCTAAGGCACTGAATTGTGGGATACGATGCTGGAGGTTTGGGTTCTGGTGCAGCTTTGACTGGTAGGTGTATGGCTGAGTGTGTCTCTATAGCAGTGGATGGACTGACCGATGGTATTATAAAGTGCGGAATGACCTCTGACCTCTCCTCCCTATCACCTGAGCTAAAAGACTGGAGGTTAATCCCTGGCCTCTGTCTGTGTGGGATGATGTCTTTATTTAACCATTGACTTCTCATTATATGCACCCCTATTTCAAAGCCATTTACCCCCACATGGGTGCACATTCATGTATCCAAAATCATTTAAATTCCTCATTCTCAATAGTTATATATGTCAGTGAATATAGAGAGTCCTGCTATTCTGATAAATGAAGAAGAGAGTGAAAAAATGCCTTGCTTTTGCAAAGATGCTAATAGACTCCATAGGTTGTCCCAGCTTCTGTTAGTACCTATAGTGAAAAACATACTCTTTAATTGAAGAGCGCCTTTTAATGGACTGTGCTTATGTGTGCATTGTAACTTAGACTCTCCCTCTGCCTGTCCTCTTCTATCTTCGCGTTCTTTATTCTCTCACTATCCTGTACTACTCGATCGCCCAAGGTTAGCTCTCCATATTTTGTAGCAGAATAGTGACTTTATTTTCCCGGTGCTTGTTCGATTGCAGCTCGGCACAATGGGACGTGGAGAGGCAGAGGCGCACAACCCTGAGGCAACTTTGAGTGCCTCTGGATTCCCTGCTGTTTTTAACCCTCCTTTTGTGGCACTTTTCTTTGCTTTTTTGCGCGGGGCATTGTTAATAATTGGAAATGTGCTGTGCAGTTAGCGGAAGAGGGAAATAAATAAATAAAAATCAGAAGATAAATTGAGGACGGCAGAGGGAAGAGGTGCTCTGCTGAAGGTCTGTACCAATCTAGTAGTCGCTGATGTAGGGTGACTGACGTGCGCGGAGGAATAGTAACGGCACTGGCTGCAACCTTTTAGCTGCTAATTAAATTTATGTAACTTCTTTTTGTAGTTTTCCGCTTTTGCTCAGCTTATCTATATAGATTACCTCGACTTGTGTTCTTCTTTCAGCACAAAGCTTTACTGTTAATTTGTGCTCTGCAGAGTGGGCCCGTCATGATAGCAAATTTTGAAGTATGATATGTTGCTGAAGTAAATATAGACGATAAAAGATCCAACTAATTTATGCCACTGAAGCAATAACCCAAGACCAGAGTTAAACCACAAAAAATATTCTAAATCTATAGTGTGATAAAAAGAATTATCACTTAGTCTTAGACACAGAAGTTACTAAATAAATATAGCCAAAAAGCCAAAAAAATAACACAAATATTTCAATATTTCACATTACACATATTGTCCCCAAGAAATATTGTTCCAGTTTTCATATATTGAAAATAAAAAGAATATATAATGAGTACGGTACTAAAAGCCATAAAATAACTAAAATATTTCAAGTAGTGCACATTACATATATTGCCCCCAAGAAATATTGTTCCTTTTTTCATATATTGAACAATTTATTAGTAATTATCATGGCATATCTACTCTAGAGGTGTGGACTTAGATGTGTCTTGCTCTTTTCCTGTCATTTTGATTAGTAGATTTTTCATTTTACAGGAACAAACTGCAACATGTTCCTCCAAACAAGAAGGACCATTTACAAAAGTCCATCTTGGTAATTTGGTAGAAAGATTCAATGCTTAGAAGTTTGGACTTGACTTGGACTTGTGGGCCTTTCTCTTTCTTTCAGTTCTTTCTTCTTCAACTTTATTCACTTTTAACATGTGACGACTAATATTAAGTTACTCTAAATATTACTGGTTACAAGTAAAATACCTGAAAACTGAAGTTATGAAGTTATTCGTCAAGCTAATGATTTGTCCTGGTGAATATATAATCCATGGTGATAGGGAATAGACATTTTCCTTCATTCTGTTTCTGAAAATTACTGGAGCAGACTCTGTTTCTCTTGGTACAGTGGAGCCCCTGCTGGTCAGGTGCAAACATTACACTCTCACTCTTTTTTTTCCAGTTTTGTCTCTTTATTAGCTCTCCCCAGGGGCTGTGAGTGGGGGGTCTCCTGTCCTGTTAGCGTCGGGGCCTGGCGCTAATAAAAAAAAAGATGTTACCCAGAGAGGAGCGGCGGTGACTGGGGAAGGTTGTGAGAATGACCCCGCCGAACAAACCGCGGCCGTCCCGGGACAGTCACACTTTAGGGGGATAGATCATTAGCTGTAATTAGGGTGTTCACATTGTCACGTACCCCCCTGGCCGCTCCAAGAATGAAGCAAATCACCAGATCCACCCCCATAGGCCCGGACACTTTGATGTCACGAGAGTCGTCCAGAACTCCAGCGCATAATGGGCGCTCTCCCTCTCTGTCTTTCCTCTTTTCTTCTATATAAGACACACACGCTTGAATGGTCGACAACCTTTTGCCTCCCTGTCCCCCTCTCTCTCTCTTCACTCGCTTTGGTTTCTTTTGGAGCCGTCCCACCCCGCGTTTCATTGAGGCCCTGGTCAATGCTCTCGCGGACCAAACAAAAAATCATCAAATGTTTTCCACAGTGGCTTAATGAGGGAGTGGACTTCATCTGGGCCCAATAGTCAGCTATCCTTGGCTTTTGTTGCGGCTCAATGGCACGCCGCCCTCTTTGAAAAACTCTAAAGCAACTTTTGGTGAGCAGAGGGACAGAGGAGAGATACGGCATAAAGGCAGGGAGAGGAGAAAGGCTGTGTTTTTATGCTAAACGGAGCGTCCAGAGAGAGTGGACAGGTCGCACAATGAGGTGATGGGAGCTACATGTGTTTGGATGACTTTGTTCTAAAGAGACAGCGTTTCTCATGTCTGTCATCTGTCCTTCCATGAGCACGCGGGGCTAAATGGGAGAGATGCTAATTTGGAGCTGGGTATTGTGTGCGGGACAAGTACAAATTACATGGACAATACTATAACAAATATAGATAATGCAGAAGACTGATCTGTCAATGAGGAAATTGAATTGTCAATGAGGAAATTGAACAAAAATGTGATCTTGAACTCTGGCTATGATCTGTTACAATTAGCACTGTAGTCACTTGTGTCATTTTTAAATACATTTGACCTGAAAATATTTTACCATTACACTTTGTTCTTAAAAATAAATTAAAGACAGTAGCTCAGTTGGCAGTTCGACATAAACATCATTGGTTGAGCGGTGCTGTTTAAGCTCCCACAGATGATTACTGTTGTTGTGTCCTTGGGCAAGACACTTACTCCGCCTAGCCCCCGGTGTCTGCGTACACCAGTGAATGAATGAGTGCATGAATGGGTGAGTAGTTCCTTGATGTGAAGTGCTTTGAGTGCCTTGAAGGTGGAGAAGCCTAATGTAAAAATGTGACTATTTACCAAGATATCTTATTTTTTATATTTAATTACAAAAAAAAAAATACTGTAGAAATATGTACGCTTCAGTTTCACTTGAAAAAAAAGCCCTAAAATTCCATCAGGATCAGCAATTTAATTACAAAAAAAAAAATACTGTAGAAATATGTACACTTCAGTTTCACTTGAAAAAAAAGCCCTAAAATTCCATCAGGATCAGCAAAAATCTGCCCACTTCATATTTTCATTATTTTTTGAGGGACAAATAGCATTAGAACCTTCCTGAGGCTTTACAAAGTGATCATCGTCCCTTGACAATGCAATTTAACAACGTAACTTTACATACTTAATCCAACTATTTTATTAAATCTATGTCGCCGTCTTTTGCTCTATTGTTTTGTCTTTTCCGTGCGCTCTGGCAGATATGAACTGTTGATGCTGAGTTCAAACTTCTGTGGCGGTGTAAGACGTCAACAGGATTCATGTCAGCGAGTGCAGCGCAAACTGTAATCATCGCCTCCCCCGTTTCCATCAGAGAAAGGACCCCTCTGCGCTAACTGGCACGGGCGGCTGAGGACTGCACTATCAAATCAGGGAATTTTCTGCCACTGGCCCTTCCTCAGAGCCTGCTCGATAATTAGTAATCATCACAAAGCAAGGGCGACAGAAATACTGCATTCTTCTGCGCTGTCAACTTTTTCTCTCACACAAACGGGGTTGCTGCTCCGAGCCAATTGGCTGAATCAGACTTAATAACAACCTGACAGAGCCTTCCCTCCCCCACGCACAAAAGGGAGGTGTCATTTCATCAACCCGGGCTGACCTGCACGTCGGGTAAATAGACCCATCCGAAATGAAGGGGAAAAGACTGGAAAAAGCAGCTTTTTAGCTGTAAACTTTACTTGGATTTTTTACTTTTTAGACAAAGAAATGCGAAACATCAGACAAATAAAAAATATCTCACAGGTAACAAAAGTGCAGTAAAAGTAGATTGAAATAGAGCCGGGGAATACAGAAACAATGCATTCTGCTTTTTTCAAACTTACAAAATGAATAAATATCGTCACCTTCCTAAAATAATCGCCTATGTCACTTTTTGCCTAAGTTTTCCTTAAGCAAAAAAAAAGCCATAATTTCAATTTTGGGGGAAGTTTTTTGTGTTTCTATGTATGACTTATAATATCAACTAAGGCTAACACACAAAATTATCCAATTTATTTCTCCAGTTTGAATTCACCATTTTCATCCTTTCACTACTACAGATTAGTAATAGTTCAAGGTGTACCACTGGTATGTAGCAACTTTGATTGTATTTTAGGAGCTATTGGTTGTACTGGTGTACAAATACTGCATATGATTGCAACACTTGTTCCACCATTGAATAAAGTCACGACAATTATTAACAAACCCGTTAATCACCTGTAAGTATAAACGTGCAATGCTGTTCTAACTTTTTAGCAATGAAACCAACTTAAAACCAGAAAGCAGCAAATTCAACAAATAATAAGAAACTTGTCACACCATTGAGTTCAACCCTCGGTGCCTTTCCTATAGTGATCGTAGAAAAATGGAGGGAGAGAGCGCGGAGCCCGAGAGAGGACAGTAACACAATCAGCAGTGATGATGGCTACAGATATTTATAATCAGATGGAGCCGGGACGCAGGTCATTACTTGATTATCGTCTGGAGAGGATTGTCAAGTCCGCACTCTTCCGTTCGCCCACTCATTGTGATCTGTCGGCTTCCCCCTCCTCAGACACGGGCTCATCCCAGTCACCCCATTCTACATACAGTCAAATAGAACATTTACATTTCTATCAACCATAAATGAACTGGAGTATATTATACATTCAGACGAGCTAAACTGAAGTTAAATAAGTGAACACTCAAGGCAAATTAAAAATAGTGGCTTGAACTTGCTTTTTGTACAGTACTGCATAGTAATATATGTAGACTTGTTTGTAGTTGTTGGGTAAATATTGAGTTATTACTTTCTTTTGAGGGCAGAGGTCAAATCTTAAAGGTTCTATATTACGTGAAATTGACCTTTGGGAGCCTTAAGCCATGTTACAAAGCAGCCCTGGAGTTGTGTTTTGTTTCATTCACACACACTTTATTATTACTTTGTCTACATCTCCAAAGCTGAAAATATTACTCTATTACTTCCTGCACTACCACATTACATTACAAGGAACTAAATATGCAGGATTTGTGTTAAACAGTGCGCGAATGAAACGAAACAAAACTCCAGATATGTTTTTGAGGAGGAGACAACGTTATAACATAGATCAGAAAATAATATAAGTCCTTTTTTATTCCGTTGCACAGAAACACTGCCACACCATCTGCCTGGACACTGGGGTTGACTATCGGACACTGGACATGGAAACCGCGGGGAAACTCTACTATCTGTAAGTCATTTGCTAGACCACAAATTGTCACCTTAATTTGTCAAAAGTAAGTCTTATCTTGAACTTTGTGGCAAAATTCTGTTTGTTAGTTCATAAACAGCTTCTATAGTGTTTGCATTTTATAGCATAATATAAGCCTCAAGAATTTCCATATGCACTTTATATATGGACAAGGATTTCTAATATGAAAACAGGATTACAAGTGCCTGCACACATAAGTGGACTGTCATAAATACTAGGCCTTAGTACATACAACAGCACTGTAGCCACTTTTCAGTCCATGTTTGTTGGCCAACTCATCACAAGGTTATTTGGAAGCAAAGAAGCGGTAATAGAGATAGCGCCAACAAGCTAGGTAGACACGAGGAGAAGCCAAACAGACAAATAACGAGTGCAGCAACAGGAAGATTTATAAAGACCTACATTACCTTGAGAGATCCGTGAAAAGAGTGAAAGAGGAATCAATAGAGCATGAGAAAATGGCAGTGCTTTAAAAGCTAGTTTTCTGTTTTGCTCATTACATATACACATACACACTCACACACACTAGACCACTGCTGCTCATCTCAGTATTGGGGCTTTCAAGTGCGTTGGTCTTTTCACTGTATGTAAATAGAGTGCATCACACAGCCTTTTTACCTGGAGTTAAAACACACGCACACTTCTCAATCTAATTTCGACGCGCATTCATGGGCTAATGCTGGTCTTTACAGCCTAACATTCTGTTCTTTGGCGACGGAGTGAAAAGCTAAGCACCTCCCCACTCGTGCTCTCCACGCCGCCACCGTTTGATGTAGCCACTTCAGCTTTATTAATTTCATATCCTATTATTAATTCTCTATTATGTTTGACTGTGTTTGTGTGCAACTCTCCCAGCACTCAGGAGCCCGGGTCCGGGGCCTTCTTAGACATGCTGTTTGACGAGCTGGCCTTGCAGCAAAAGAGCGGTAAGAGGAGTTCAGCTTTATCTGGAGTTTGTTCCTTTGGAGATGGCACAATGTTGTAGAATAGGATTGGACACAACACAGGAATATTGTATTTACTCCTCTCTGTCAGGATTATCTTTGGAATGGTGTTAGAAATATATATTTACAGTCGCTAATATTAGCTTATGAACACATTAACATAACATACGGCAGATTAAAAAATATATGTCAAATAATATAGAATTGTAATTATGTATAATTGTGGTATTGTGGTATGGTATAATATTATTATTATTATTATTAT
>JACN01090652.1:0-10852 GCA_000787155.1 Scartelaos histophorus
GTCCAATCTAGAGCTAAACCAGGTCTACATCATTTCCATTGTGGTTCTAAGCAGTAGTAGTTCTACAAAATCATCAAAATTAAGTGTATGAAATTAACTCTAAATTAGGTTCACCCCTAAACGAACTATCTTACTGCTAAACTTTATTTTAAACTCGGTCAAAATCATTAACGCTTTTGGCCATTATTACACTACTGATTATTATTGTGTTATTGTTTGCTACAGGGTAACATTTAGCTCTAGGAATATGCAATACATGAAATATGAAATGTCATAAACAATAAAAATGACATACAAATTGTTGATATATATGCAATTAGTGAAAATACAATTGTTGGTTTTAAAGCGCCTACACTTTTTTCTGATTTCTGATCTATGTTATAATGTTTCCTTATTAAAAACATACCTGGAGTTGTGTATTGTTTCATTCACACATGTTTAAGACACAAACCCTTTATATGAGGGTTGTTTTTTTTTTTCAAACCGTAAAATCTTTGTTCTACCTTGTGATGTGGAAAAACAGGAAGTACTTCATATACACCTTAACTAGAATCATTTGCATGATTTCAGCCCTAGGATTGCCAGTCTCTACTGCACAAAGGTATAATGTTGCACTACATGACATCACAAGGTGGAACAGAGCATTTTGAGCTTTGGAGATGTCAGACACACTAATAATAAAGAGTTACTCATGTAACATGTGAATGAAACAAAACACAACTCCAGACATGTTTGATCAGCATTATAACATGGTTTAAACCTCCCAAGTATAAATTCTGTGTAATTTAGGACTTTTAATGTTTGATCTACTGTTTTGTCCTGAACATATTTTGCAGTTACTTAATAACAAGATAAATATTTGTTACATCTGCGCTTCATCAGGGCTGTAAACTCTGAACTGATGCACAGATGACAATGCATTTTCTGTATTGATGCTATTTGGACGGATTCCAACTGTGTATAAAACATATTTAAAAAGTACAGTGTCGTCTTCTGATACTAAAATGTTTTGTTAGATTTTGTGATGACCTTTGAGTGACCTTCAGCTCAGTCTGTTATTACTGTGCGGCAGGATGTGAACTCATCCTCTGGTGGCACAGAGTGGGGATTTGCGGCTGTCTGGCTTAAATGTTCACAAAAAGTTTACAAAATCTCACAGCAGAGAAACTAGCAGTGAAACTAGATAAACATATAATTCAAAAGTACATTTCCCTTGCTAATCCATGGGTTTTCCGAATGATGAAAAACAGGACTGTTTTCAGAGCGATTAAAAATTTAAAACAAAATATTCAATCTTTTAAATGGGGAAAAGTCCTCATACTTTGGCATGTTGATACTTTGCAGCTCATGTCATTACCATTCCCCGGGGGGTGATGCTAACTGTAGGCATTGCTCTGTCTGAGGCTTTGTTAGACTTTAATCTGACCTGAAAGAACTCACTTAGCTGGAACTACAACAGATGAGATGAGAAGTCCCTTTTTCAGTCATTCTCATCTTTGTGTTGAAAATCAAACACCTACAGTAAACATACAGGACCACGGATGTCGTATTGATCACAGGCTCCTGAATGAGCTGATGAGTTGTTGAAGACATGTGTATTTTGTAACAATAGCATTCTTTTATATAACTATATGGGAGTTTTTAATTTTTTTTTTATACCGTATTTTTCGGACTATAAGGCGCATCTAAAATCATGACATTTTCTCAAAAATCCACAGTGGCCTTATAATCCAGTGGCCTTATGTGTGACCTTTGGTTGTGTTTAACCTCCAACCGATTTGATGTTGTCCACATTAGTCTAATAAGGTATTAGTGGGCGAGTCAGGAGGAGTAATATGTTGGCCACATATAGGGCGACTGCACGGAGCCGTAGAAGGGACATAGTGAATATAAAATTATAAGAATTATAAGGCCTGGTGCCTGCGTTAAGGGTAGTTCCCTGACTAATTTGAATATTCCCACAGTATCCTTGTTTTTGTTGACCTCGTTGCTACACACACATACACACACGTACACACACATACACACACGTGCACACAGGCTGTAGCTCACCATAGTAGCTCCAGAAATGCTAGACACTATTTTATTATATTTTAATATTGGACTCAGATACACAGAAACCCTTGATGCACTTGCATCCCAACATGACTTTATTATAAGTCTGAGACACTCATGAGAGTCCTGAGAGAGAATGGGCTTCACCGTCGTAGTTTTTCTGACCTAGGAACAACTATAGATTTCATCATCAGCCAACTTAATACCCCAGGTCTCCTCCACGGTACCGCTGGATGCAGCGAAGTGCCTGGAACAAATAATAATAATCCGATGCGCCTTATAATCCGATGCTCCTTATGTGTGGACAATGACACAACTAACATATTATTTGATACTGCGCCTTATAATCTGGTGCACTTTATAGCCCGAAAAATACGGTAGATTTACATTGTCACAAATTTTGAACCTTTTTTTACTAGAGATTGATGGCAAACTGGCAAACATAATAATTACTTTGGGGTGAATAATGTTATGGTTATTCCCTCTTCTCATTTACCCTTTCAGAGTTGTATTTGGAGTGATTCATGCATGTTTGAGTAATCGCTTATTTTCAAGACTCCATATTGCAGATCAATCCCCATTTTCACCGCCACTGTTATACGCCCGCTGCTGTGTATTTACTTCATTCTTCAGTTTTATCCTCTTAATCAATGATACACGTGGGATGCAGTGTCACGTATGGCTGCATCGCACAGTCATTTTGTTACAACTGAAAAAAAAAAGTCATCCACGGCTATTCTTAAGAAATGCCGACAAGTCCGCAACTCTTTTTTTGTGATGACGTCAGCTCCCGTTGGGCTCCACAGCTTCTTGGCAATCAGCGGACTGGTTTGTTAAGAAGTTTTAGATGAATGTTGCGATTTTAAACGTGCGAATTACAACATAATGATCCACCAGTGTCATAGATCATAACTATACAGCCGACACAAGCTCAATAGGTCTTCTTTAAGCAAAACTAGTCACATCATACTGCGGTGTATCTCATTCCTTGCGAGCAGTGGTCATTTGCTATTCCATTGTCACACCCGCTAATTTCAAACTATTAATCTTCTTTGAGTTTTTACAGGAAAGAACTTAACTAGAAAGGAGATTGCCAACAGCAGCTCGGCTCCAGCAATTAACCTCCAGAAGTGCAAAGTAAGGCAAATTACACCAGACTTAAGCGCTAATTACAAACCAGCATGGGACTACCGCACACATGCATACACATTAGATTATAAGTAAAAAAAGTCAGATAGAAAGGTAGCTGCTAAGATTTTAGACCAGCTATACTAAAATTGTTTCGAATTTTGTTTCCTCGTGAACAACATTCTTCGAGTTGTGATTTGTTTAATTCCCAAATGTTTACGTAACCCTTTATTTTAGTCTGTCTGATTCTACTGAAGGTGTATGGTGATGTTAATGCATTACAAGAATGTTTCACAGTGTGGCACAAGCTTTTATTCTCCTATATTCACGCCACTGGGCCAAACTACAGGTCAGATCTGTGGAGAAGCGGCTCCCTACGCAGTAAAAGTACATGCTTACGAAATTTGAGGTGAATTAATGCGAGCTATGTCACTTTAATACAATACAAGCAAAGCAATAGCATCTCTACAGAGACAAGCAGCTGGCGTCTCTAGGGAATGTTGCATAGTGCTCCTTTAATTTAATCAGGAGAGATTTCGACAAACTTCCAAGCAAAAGGAGCGAGGTGTGATGATTAAATGAATAATTTTTAATATACTTTGGTGGGTGGACTCCAGTGGGGAGAACTGTCAGCAAAGAATTACACCGTTGGAGAAAATATCAGTGCAAAAGCTGATGGTGGAGAGAGAGATACTTTATTGATCCCGAGGGAAATTCAAGTTTTGCTCTAGTAACATTTCCGCCGTGCTTCTTAGTGGCCTTTGTGTCTCAGTCAAAGGTCTCGGTGCGGTTTAACGGGAGGACTGGTCAGGTAAGGTCAGCAGATCCCATGTCAGGGCAGTTTGAGCCAAAAGTGTTCGTCCTTTGCATCACAAAAGTGTATCTCCGATGGAAGGTCTCAGAGTCTTTCTTCTGGAAGGTCTTCTGCCAAATTTGCTGCAGCATATGGTGTAAAAAAACTGTAGCATCTCAAAGGTCCATAGCTAGATCCTTAACTAGCCTCTTGGATGGAAGGTTCATGAAAAAACTGTTAATTTCACACAATCTAACAGCCTCTTGTGTATTTCCTTATATGAATAGTACAGGCAAAAGTAGTGAGTGATTGGGTGGCAACAACAAAAAGATGAGAAGATACAAAATATAGTGATCTTGGTTGACTTTACCGTTTCGAGAAAAAACATGCATCTCCAGTTCTCCTATTGCATTCCTTATTGCATTTAATGGCAAAAACAGGTCAAATGTATTGCCCATGGACACAATAACACATGCAATCCACCACGCCTTCTTATATTCGCCAAACTTTCACTGTTGACTTCGTTTGAATAGAAACACAAATGATTTCATGAAAAATCCTTACAAACATTCTTATCCGAGCGTCATTTTTCCACTAAGGTTTGACCGGCACTATCTTGGCATCATAAATATGTGTGTGTGTGTGTGTGTGTGTGTGCACCCTCGGTCTCCTCTCTCTCTGCATTATGAATGACATCACATAATATTAGTTTGGTGGGTAATGATAAGAGAGAACTGTTGCTGGTTTGATGAGTTATGCATAAAAGGCCTGCTCCAACCGTCCCCAGTGGATTTGTGCGCACGGCTCTTCCGCCTTTGTCAAACCTTTGTGTGGGCCCCTTTCACTCTCCAGACTTCAAATTCTCCAAATCAGAATCCATTGACATCCTGGTCCTTTTGATGGCGAGTCACTTACGCCAGGGGATGTCTTCTATTGGCTTACGTTCGCAGACAGAGAGTTTTACCCCATCCATTGAGCGTATTGAGAACCTTAAATTATAGTCTTTTGAAAGTAGGTGCATTCAGATGGTAATGCTAAGGATACAAGGAGAAGTGCCTGCTTATGGGTAACTTTTGTCAATATGCTGGAGGGATTTATCAGATCTACAGCGAAATAAGGGGAGTTACAAAACCACAGTGTTTCAAATTCACCATCCAGGGAAAACAACCTATTTAATTGATGCATAAAGTGTTAGCTGAGTTAGAGATATATTATGTGAAAGGGACACTCCAGGATTTGGGACATATTTACTAGAGAACTAAAGTGTTATAGACGTGTGGAGATACTTTTTAAAATATTCCATCCAGTCCTTGCATTTGCAGAGGTGCTAGGTTAGCGCATGTCAATGGGCGTAGCCGCTAAAACATTCTCACCCACTCCACAAAGCACCCGAGACGAATCTGTTATTACGCCTGTTATTACGTCGATGTGAATGTCTATGTCGATAGAATAAATCTAGAAGTAAAACTAACCTTGCATTTGAAGGATTTACGTCTGAGCGGGAGCAGCGAGTTGTACTTCCCGATAGCGGCGGACTGATATCTGAGAAAATAGTCCCTCAACGTGCGACGATTCATGCGATGCAAAGTCGGTTTTACTCTTTAAATGATTCTATCGACAGTTTGAGGTAATAATAGATTTGCCTTGGGTGCTTTGTGGAGTGGGTAAGACTCTTTTTGAAGCAGGCTAACTACGCCGTTTGACTAGCCTAGCACCAGCAACCTCTGAACATATAAGGACCGGATGGATTATTTTAAAAAGTCTCTATACGTCTACCCCTAGTAAATGAGGTTGTATGTTCAAAATTGTGAAGTGTCCCTTTAACTACTGTGTAATTTGTATGCAAGACTGGGAATATTCAGCAGGGTTGCCAGGCTTCAGTAACCCAACCCGCACAAGAGCGTCTGAAAAAGTGCCCAAAACCCGAGGACCATATGGTGAAGCTGTATTTTCCACTGTATTTATGACAGTAGTGCTGCTCCGGTGACACAGAACCTCCCCTCTCATCCAAATAGAAGTTTTACAGAGCGCTGAAGGCTTTGGGCATGAAGATCACAGAAATTCAGGACTTTCAGTAGGATTATTCTTGCCTGGAATCCACAGTACACACTTCTTTAATACTTTACGAAGATGTGAGTCTGGTCGGCGGCGAATCTCCCCGTTTTCAAATATCAGAAAAAATAAAGTTAAAAAAAAAATCACAGGGGGCTGAAAAACATGGTGGATTTCTGCAGAATGACTGACTGAAGCACTAAACTATTACAAATTTTATATTATTTGTAAATTATATGTGACCAATGAGCTCCTTTGTTCCATGTGAGAAAAACCTGATTACATGACCACGTTTGGCTGGGCTTGTGAGGGCGTGGGGACCAGACTGAAATGATTTATCATGCCAGGATTATTCTAAAATCAGTACGCTTTATATGAAAAATAGCTCTGGCAAAGGCTACAGACAATATTCTTCACCCACGGACGCTCGTACAAAGACGCCTAATAAAAAGCATGTACCTGGCAACACTCGTATCCAGGCGGTGTCCCAGAATCTTGGGTATTACGAAACTGCAATACAGCAATACATTCCTTGTGGATGTTTGTCATTGAGGAGGTGCGAAAACACAAATGTAACCTCTGCTGGAATATGAAACGGAGAAATGTAGGTAAGAGCGAAGGGTTTGGTGTTTGGTGGCTGAACCACCGGTGCTTTGGAAAATATTTATCCTTCAATTCTTTACACAGCAAAAAGTGGAGTGTTAACATTTACTCTCACAGAATCAGTTTTAACATTTTCTCAGGGTTTATCTCAGTCTAATCTATTCTAGAGTTATTTTAACAGTTAATTAACACTGGACTGCGAGAAATATTTTCTTATTTTCTATTTTATGTGTCCTCTGTGTGTTAGTAAGGTTAAAGGGGTAGAGTTGAAGGGACTGGTGATTGTGGTCGTCACAGGGATTAAAAGTGTAACCAGCGATCTTAAAATTGAAAGCTGTCCTTGTACTAAGAGCATCCTGCTGATAAGGTTTTCCTAAACTCAAGGTACAAGGCCTACTATTGTATTGAAGACCACTCTGCTGGGTACATGATGAACTCTTGATATTACAGGCCATGGTATTGAAAACACACTGCTAGTCAAATGATAACCACAAGGTGCTGTAAAACAAGGAATACTATGACATGCGTGCCAAGATGTTCAGTATTTAAACCTCGCGCTTTCACTGCACTACAGAGACGTGTGAAGAAACTGAATGATGACCTGTATCTGCATCTGCCTGAGTCAGAATTAAAGGAACCATATGCAATTACATCAAGTGTCCCGGACTCTTGTTTTTGGTCGCCTCCAGTAAAGCTGACAGAACCAAAGTTTCAAAATCAAGAGTTATATGAACGTTTTGAGAGAATAACGCTTTGTAGGATGAGCATGATTTCTCTTAACAACACTGTACTTTATTTTAGTTAATTTAAGATGAAATGATGTACAAAACTGGTTCAAACTGGTCTTCTCTTAAGGGAGTTTGAAGTGATGGGAGCCGCCAAATGAACACTAAGGGAAGTTGAAGTAATGCTAGTGGAAGTCGAGTTAACTTGGCAAATAACCCCAACTCAAACCTCCATTTAGCTTTCAAATAAAATAACACTTTTTATGTTAAACAATATTTTACCCTATAATGTTAACCCTCCAGTTTTTGCTGTGTATATCTAGTGTCTCCACTTCTTGCTCATTTTTGTCAGAATCACTCATATTCCTGCCACTGGGTTGGGCAATGTTTATCAAAGCTCCCGACCATCACATAGAAGTCTGTGTAATGTGTCTGTGTGGAAAAAAACTGCCTTAAATATCCGTCTTTATCTGTAACTTCTCTCTATCTCTATGTGTATATGTGTAACTCAACTGAAACTAAGAAACATTCATTATTTATGTAAGGAGTATCAATTATTAGTCAAATCTAGTGAACTCTTCTTCTAGACTTCTACATAATCACATGCTACATTCAGGCGCGGTGAGTGAAGTGTCTTGCCTATGAACACAACAACACTATGTCCTAGTCAGAGCTGCGAATGACCCACTGACCTCCAGGTGAAACCATCAGACTTCCCCTCAGACCCTCCAAACCTCACATGAACTTCAGCCTTGTTTTGAATGATGAATGCAGCAGTTTTTTTTTTTCCACAGCATTTTGTCTTTCGACTGTCTAACTTTTAAAACCCTCGTGTCAAGCTCACAATCTGCCCATGCCTTCAGTGGGCCAGCCAAGCTCAGAGGGAGTTAAAAAAAACCCAAGCTTCCATATTTTAATGGGGCTATTCTGTTGATGCAGCAGGATTGGGAGCCAGTGACTTTGCCTGCCCCCCAGTTTACTCTGAAATGTAATCCTCATATCTCCGCTGTTTATCGGAGCTGTGCCGGGGCCTAAATCTTTTGAGCCGTGCATTTTTGAGCGGGTTCCACATAAACATTTTGGATTTAAAAAGCCTGACTTGCATCTAAATGTTGATGGAAGCCAGGTGTTGTTTGTATAGGTAATCCATAGAAGAAGAGCTGACTGCCCCGTTAGGCTCATTACAGTGATCTATTAGCAACAGTTCAACACACAGAGTCAAACAAAACAAAAAAAAGAAAAAAAAAAAGTTGGCTAACACTTTATAAGAACTATACATTTAATAGCCAAGACTTGAATCATTCTTAATTAACTACTTCAATATAAATTAAGTCTTTGCTCATGGTTCATTAAGGTTAATTAAGCTGGAGAGGCATTTAGTGATTATTTGGATGCACTTTTTCATGTATTTTTCTGATTTATTTCCATTATAGATTCTCACCAAAAGCATCAAAACTATGAATGACACATGTCGAATGTATTAAATAAATAAACAGACAAACAAACTTACCCTGGTGACACAATACACATTTGTAAACAGCCTTAATTAACAAGTTTTTAGACATTTTTTTAGAAAATAGTTGATTTAAGTATTTGATTTTTAAGAAAAAAGATGACTTCAAATAGCCAAGACTTGAATCATTCTTAATTAACTACTTCAATATAAATTAAGTCTTGGCTCATGGTTCATTAAGGTTAATTAAGCTGGAGAGGCATTTAGGGATTATTTGGACGCACTTTTTCATGTATTTTTGGATTTATTTCCATTATAGATTCTCACCAAAAGCATCAAAACTATGAATGACACATGTCGAATGTAGTAAATAAATAAACAGACAAACAAACTTACCCTGGTGACACAATACACATTTGTAAACAGCCTTAATTAACAAGTTTTTAGACATTTTTTTAGAAAATAGTTGATTTAAGTATTTGATTTTTAAGAAAAAAGATGACTTCACTGCAAAACTGTAGGCTAATGCTAGTTGGCTTGTGTAATATTACTTAATGAACAACTTACCTGTTTTAATTCAATCAGTCCTTTATGGTTAAAAGAGCTTCAGGCAGAGCAGTCCCTCTAGTTAGCTTGGAAGTGTTGATTACATGAGCAGAAAAGCATCAGTACAATCCTGATGGAACCTACATGCTGCGTTACGCTTTAGCACTGTGCACTTCTAATTACATAAAACAAACACATTATTTTTTTTCCCATTTCTGACCTATGTAGTTTGCCTGTGCCGAGCTCCATTTAACTCCACTGTCTAATTCAGCCTTTTATGGTCAAAGAGCTGCTGAATGGCCGTTATAATTACTACACTGGAACATAGAGAAAGTCATTACTGTTCTAATTAAAGTTCATAATTACATCATGAATTTAAGTGCGGTCTTATGGTCCACGCAGCATGGCATCGGCTCCCTGTGTGTGAGGACCAGATGAATGAGAGACACTGGTTAACACACAATCAAGGAGGTCTACATGAGAGAAAATCCTTTATGGACTTGAGTCTGCAGTTTTGAGTCACACTGTGTTCAAATTATAGGGAAGAAATTGTCAACAAACTAGAAATCTGAGTTAGTTAAATGAGAAGAGATGTTTTCTTTTCCAATAGGCTCCATTCACTTGATGCATACGCTCATCAGAAGATGTTTCAGTGTAGTTACGACACTGGACATGTGACTCTAATAGCATTTTTTATTAAATTAGGCAAACTTTAATGCAGAAATGAATGTGCAATATATAAAATGAAAAAATAAAGAATACAACGACATTTAGACGAACATTTTCTCAGTTTTCCCAGTTACTATCCAGTCAACATCTGCATGTTTTCAAACGTCTTCTGGTTTTGTGGCGTGAATAGAGCTTCTGTTTTCAACACCACTGGGGAAACCTCAGTGTTCAGAGTGTCTAGCTCAGGGGTGGGCAAACTAAGGCCCGGGGGCCATCTGCGGCCTGTTGATCTTTTTAATCTGGCCCTCCGAACTGAAAGTTGAGCTTTGGCATCGGGGAATAGAATTTAATACATTGAATAGAAGGAGCAGGACAAGTATCTGCACCTCCTCCTGACTGTCTTTATTTCAAAAACAGTAGGACAGTGATGATGATAATAATTTCAGTGCTTTAAAACAGTAATATTTTTTTAAAAAGCGTCAGTATTTTAAGAGTCATTTCAATAAATAGTAAACATCATGGCAAAGACAGATATTTAATTTGAAAGGATTTGTAATAATTTTCAGTTGAATTAAACCACACGTTTTCTAAATATCCTATGTTATTATATACAGTAGGTAGATTATCAAAACAATCATCCATCTGCTCCTGGTCCATCAAATTTTAGAACCGTTTGTGGCCTACGAGTCAAAAGGTTTGCCCACCCCTGTGCTAGATGCCGATTACTCAACCAATGAGGCGGTTCTAAGCAGCTTTTTCAAACTGTAGCTTCCTCGTAATCTGCATCTCAACAACCTTTACAACATTAACAATTTTAAACAAATCAGG
>KN518286.1:4536-17956 GCA_000787155.1 Scartelaos histophorus
GTGTGTGTGTGTGTGTGTGTGTGTGTGTGTGTGTGTAGGAATGGGTATTTATCAGACTGTAGGTACTTAAATCTGCACTCTCAATTCATGGGGACCTACTTCCTTAATGCTCTATTATAGAACCTAACATTATTTAAAGTTCAGACATGGGTTAAAATATGTTAAGGTTGGGGTTAAGGTTAAGACTGAGGTTCAGGTTAAGCAAGTATGTGACTATGGTTAAGGTGAGGGTCATTTTCCAGGAAAGGAATGTAAGTCAATGTAATGTTCCCAAGAAAACTGAAAACCCAACTTGTTTGTATGTGTGTATTTAAAACAGTGTGAATTGTTAAATCTGCCTTCACACTTAATTCATGGTGTCCTACTCAGGTCCCTGTGATATAAATATTTTATTATTACATCAACAGCATATTTTAAAGTTTAATAGTTTAAAATAGATTAAGGTTAGGTTTAGGTTAGGGTTACACAAGTAGTGACTATGGTTAAGGTTAGGATTTGTCTCCAGCAAGTGAATGGAAGTCAATGTAATGTCCCCAGAAAGCATGGAACCACAACCCGTATATGTTTGTACATGTGTGGCATTTATAACATTGTGGGGACTGTACATATTAGGTCCCCATGACATTAGTATAAGTATTAAGTTTAGTAAGTTTTGTGAGTTTAGACATTGAAGACGTTAAAGGGTCTGGGTTAGGGTTAGGCAGGTAGTGATTATAGTTAATGGTAAGATCTGTCTCTAGAAAAATTAATGGAAGTCAATGTAATGTTCCCAAAAACCATGGAAACCCAATGTGTTTGCATGTGGCTGGTATTATCACCTGCTGCACTGCCCAATTCACGGTCCCAGCAATGTCATCCACACTTGGTAAACACATCCCACCCATCACACATCCTTTTTTTTTCTCTTATTTTTGGCAGTAGAAATCCTCAAAGTGAAACTGTCTTCTCACATTGGCACATAGGATGGATGTGCGCTGTGGGGACTGGGGATGATTCTAATGACAGCGCCCGAGGGAGTGATTTACTGAGACACAGAGACAGTCTTATGTAAGGATCAAGCCGTGTAAAAATAAAGGGAGCTCTGTAAATATCACAGGACCTTCTCCAAAGTCAAACGGGTGTTTTCAGGGAAGGAGACTCTCCCTTTGGCCCCTTTTGTCTATGGACACATGTGGTTTGCCTTTGTTAAGCTATCAGGGCTGGGTGAGATGCAAAAAAAATATTAAAATCATGCTTTTCTTCTTCTTCTTCTGATCGATTGATTCTGATTCTGATTGATTCATTTATTTGGGTCACAGGTTTATTTTGATATAATTCCACATAATCATTTTTAACATACACAGACCGAAAAGGTGTCGGCTGAAGCTTGAGCTTATTCTGCCTTCCCTTTATTCCTTTGTCATAGCATCATCTTGACACCAGGTCATATTCATAAATACAGCAAGAGGAAACAAACAAATCAGTAACAGTACAGCAAAGTACACTATAGCACACTACGTGTCATAATTCATCTGCCCAGAGTTAAACATTTAAACTTATTTTTAAAATGGAAGAGAGTGGTACACAATGAACAGTTATTACAGAGGTCCACCCCTTTAATACAAAATTTCATAATATTCTTGTTCTGATTTTCTTATTGATAAACATGGTCGCACCTCTGAGCTTCTTCTGTCTGTAATTAAAGGTGGATTGTGTAACTTTCAATGTCAACTGGGTTTCTTCATGCAGATGTTATCGCTTTGTCTGGTTTCACAGTATGATATTAAACTTCTATCATCATGGAGACCAAATCAGACCAAGTTACAGATTAGATCTGTGGAGAGACAAACCCACTCACAGACAGAATACCTGCTTTTCTATGTATTTTTGAATGATAAAACCACCTGTAACTAACTAAATGTAAGGTAGAGCTGTTCAGTGTCGTACTGTGGAACATTCCAGGCAGAGCAGTGACATATCCATAAAAACAAGACAGTGAAAATTGCCTAGTGCAGCTTTAAAGCCATCTGCTGTCTCTAGATCATATTTCACTGTGATTGGTTAAATCCACTTGTCACTCAGACAGAGTTGACCAATAGGAGGAGTGGGTGGAGAAAGAAATAGAACAGCAATAAATGGAGTAACCCTCAGTCACAGAGCTTCATGGTTATTATTATATATATTTTTAATCACCATATGACTTAACTCTTAAAACAAGCTACAGAAATTCCTCTTTTATTCATGATATGGTTTGATGTGCAAAATGATATGGATTAATATGCAAAATGTGAAGAAGAAAATATTAGATAATGAACATTTTATAGTCTATGTTTCAAAGTTTGTTATTAGACACATGGGGCAAATGGTTTTAACGAATGGTGTGTCTTTACCAGTACAATGAAAATAAATCTGGCTTTTTCCACTGTCAAGACTTTCAAAGCACCTCACATCAAGGAACCACTCACCCATAAACACACACACTCACACAAGGGCCAAGGTGGGTTAAGTGTGAGAGCTGGAATCAAACCGCCAACCTTCTGATTGCTCTAACCAACTGAATCGTTTTATTCCGTATCATTTTCATTTATTTATCTTTTTTTTACCATTTAAGGTTAAAGAGATGATTTCATTTTATTTATATCTACATGAGTTTGTGTTGTAATACCTCACAACCCACATTAGACGATGCATTTATAAATAATTTTCCTTTCCACTGGCTAAAAAAAATACTGTTGTAGGATTAGTAGTACTGCTGTGGTATGGTGAGTTTCACAAGTATCAATCTGAAGGTACCGGACTGAGAAGCTATATTTCAAAAACTTGTGCAGAGTACTACTTTATATCAGTACTTGTATCATTAACATTCCCTGGGGATGTGATGCTAACTGCAACAAATAACATTATAGTTGCAAGCTTTAGCCAACCTGGTCACTTTTTTATTGAAAATCAAACTAAACAGCACCATGAATACTCAGACTGATCACAGGCTCCTGAAAATGTGTTGTTTAAATCAGTGTATTTTATTCTTGAGTTTTCAGACTATTTTAAAACTTGTTTGGTTGTGTTTGCTAATGTGTGCATTGTGTCACCATGGTAACTACAGAAACACTCTGCTATATAAATACATGTAGTACACCCCCATATGTGATTTCGCTGTGGCTATCAGTACTTTTGAAACCTTTCTGACCACAGATCACATGGATGAATGAGGGATTACACTGGGGTATGTCATATATGCCTTAATATTGTACTTTTGGTAAAACACATAACTACAACTAACAATTTTAATCTGGAACATACAAAATCTAAATATTTTAACAGGATGCATTTTAAATGAAAAGGATTAACCACTAATCCTACAGCCATGCTTCTGTGGACAGACCAAAGTGCAAAGTGGATTCAGAGGATTGCTTTGCTTGGAAATATATTCTGGTAGGGAAGTAGAGTAGGAAAATTAGGGGATTGAGATAATTAAAACACAATTAAATAGTTTGAAATAATCGGTATCTGTTGTTATTAAATATGTATTATTCACAGCTAATATTGCTATCATAATTGGTGCAGAGTCTAATGCATTTTAATACCCAAAGATAAAGATAGTTTAGGGCTAAGCTGGTTTGGTGCAAACAGACGTGAGTGCATTTGCTCTCAAACACTGTCCCTCTCTTTCTTCTTCAGAGGAAACGTACCCTCAGATTCAGGATGAAACCCGGACTTTACGAAGCACCCAGGACACAGGCAGAGGCGGCACATCACTATCATCATTATATGTACAGTCTGGTCCATCTCGCTGCTGGGGGCGTGGGGGCTGCTGCTGTGTTACATTCATCAGTCCCAGAGGCTCCACAGAGGACGGGCCTGTGACCCCCATGCAGGGACAGGCCAGAGGAGAGAGAGGACACACAAGTGGGACACACACACACACACTCTGTAAGAACAAAAATCTACGCAATATTACTTCATTTTAGAAAGTTTCACCATGATTTAAGTACCTTTCACTTCACAAGTAAAAATATACCAACGGAACAAGACTTTTTGTACTTAAAATACAGAAATACAGAAATAAAATAACAACTCTTTGCACTTCAAATAAGAAATAAAATCTAATGTTGCTTGAATTAAGAAAAACACCATCTAAGATCTAATCATTGTTAGATTATTTTACTTGCCAATTTGAATGTACTCATATAAAGTAAAAATCTTTATACTTAATATAAATCATTATAACTTGATATTGCTTTTTGCAGTGCAGGCCACACTAACTTTAAAGGTGCACTATGAATCTTTTCTGGGAGGGTTTGAGACCTGCTTATCTCCAAATTATAATTCATATTCATTTTATAAGAATGTGGTTATTCAGTTTACACATTATTTCTATCTCTTTTCACATTGACTGTTTACCCACAGTACAAAACTACATTACAATGTTATATGTTTTTCTTTCTAACATTCAAACCCAACATAAATATTCTTAATTTGTCATAAAATAACAAAATATCTCAGCTCAACCTCTGACATGTGTTATTATGGTCTAGTCTTTGAGAATTATTTGCATTACAGTTGGCCACCCCATAAAGATTGAACAAGTTTAAAATAGATATAATGATTTCCAAACAGTATCTGTCTGGGCCTCTTCCTGTACATTGTTAGCCAATGCTAATTACATTTGTACACGCAATCTCTGTAGCACTCATTTTGTCAGCTTTTGTAAATGGGTAACAAGATGCCAAACACTCAAATTAGAATATGTTTTTATGACATATTATATGTGAAAATGTTGACTCTATACAAAACCTACAAATCATTTAATGTAAGAAACAGATTTAGGTGGAAATCTAAAACATCAAACAATTATTTGAACCCAGTAAAGTACAGTAAAGTACATTAAATTCATGTGAAAAGAACTGTGACCAAAATGTCTTCTGGCAAAGATAGTAAGTAGATAGTACTTGACTTTTATGGTCTTCAAAACTTAACAAACAGAACTAGATAAATTTTAATACACCCACATTCAGAAACCCCATTTTTCAATGACAGTAAAGCTAAAGACAGCTAGCATACTAACCGCGCTCTTCCCATTAGACTTCCCCAGACTTATTTTGACCAAATACATGGAAAAAATCATGTCCCGAGCCTTTATTAAAAGTGACCTCATCTGACATCCCTCTTAAAGCTGTATGAAGTATGAGTGACAGACAATGACTTGGCCTGATGAGCCAGTCTGTTTTGTTACTATATTTTAATCTCCTCAGGGAAATCTTTTTTTTTTTTTTTGTCTCTGTCTGAGGCCAGTTTATTTTTATCTAGGTCAGAGAATAATCTTTCATAAACTGCTGCTCCATGCACATTTTACAGTCCCATCACAGGGGTGACCTCCACCGGATAGAGGCCAAAGACATATCATTTTATCTTTTCCCCAAAATGGTTCAGATCGCTTTACATTCCTGTCTCAAGTGTCAGGCTCTTCCATGGAAAAGAGGACCACATCCACAAACACTGATCAGAAATGGACAGTACTGAGTAAATTACTTGATTTTATCTCTGTTCGAGTTGGTGATTTGGGCTGCTGATTCTAATGACATGCAAAATTACTCCTGTAGGCCTATGGATGTCAGAATCTTTAAGTGAAAAGATTTGTGATAATTTACACTTTTATGGATTATGTCATATATCTTCATATATCATATGAAGATATATGACATATATGTCATATATCTTCATATATCTACTCATGTTAGAATGTTGTTTCCTCCTCAAAAACATATTTGGGCTTGTCTTTTATTTTATTCACACATGATTGAGTAATCTTTTATTAGTCTGTCTTCATTCAACTGATTCTAGCCGTACAGGGTTTAAAACACAGTGGATCATCTCTATTACCACATGACATCACAAGGTGAAACAGTGTTTTCAGCAGAGAAAAGAACGCAGACTAAATGTGCAGGATTTGTGTGGCGCAAATGAAACAAAACACAACTCCCTAACATAGATCACAAAATAAGGGCCCTATAAATCACATCACTTGTTCCAGTTATTTGCTAGATAATATTTATTTGTATCAAATGCTAAATCTAACTTACTATTACTTACTATTTTACATTAAGTATTCCTCTGAAGATGGGTGACTTATGTCAACACGTCTCAATATCCATCCATCCATTCATTTTCTCCCCCTTAATCCAGCTGGATTAAGCAGCGCGCTGCCCATTACTCTGTGCACCAGACCCAGACCCATGAACCCCTCTGCAGGTGGTGACCCACAGGAGGACGTCTCCATATGTGACGGAAAAAATAATAATAATCATACAGCACGTTTTGGTTTAACTGACCTCTTTTCTATAGACAGCAAACATACCACTTAATGTTATAAAGTTGTTTCCTCATCACAAACATACCTGGCGTTTTGCAAATAGAGGCTGAGTTCTTCTCTTAAACAGAAAACACTCTGTTCCACCTTGTGATGTTATGTGGTAATACAGGAAGTGCTCCACTTTACTCAAATAAAGCATTTTGAACCAGGAGTTCAGGCCATGAGCATTATCATTTGGATAATTTCAACCCTGAATTTCAATCTACTGAACAAAAGGTAAAAGGAAGCTATTAAATGGGGAATGGATTATTTTGAGGTTTGGAGATGTACAGATGTACATGTAGACTCAGTACTAATAAAGGATTACTCAAACATGTGTAAATGAAACAAAACACAACTCCAGGTATGTTTTTGAGGAGGTGACAGCATTATAACATGGCTTAAAGTTCACACAAGTCATTCTTGCATAATATAGGACCTTTAAGGTCATTTCTGGCCACTGGACTCAGCCCAAACAGTGATGAATATTAGAGTGTGGTAGATGAGGCTGACTGCTGTACAGCCTGGTGCGCAGAGGTGAAGTTCACGCTGTCTGGCAAAGACGAGGAGACAATGATTTTATTAATGATTAAGTGTTACTGTTTGAGGCTCTTTGGTGGCCACTACGTTAAGGTTAAAGAACAGTTCATTGTCCCTGTGGGGAAATGTGTCCTCTGATCCTACAATACCACTGGGGAACCTGTCAGGAGCAGTGGTCAGGGGCCTATCTCCAGATCGGGGCTTGGTCAGGACCAACAAGGATTTTTTGGGTTGTTTTAGAGCAGTTGTGCCTGGAGAGTGCCAATCATGAAAGCCATTCTGGTAATAAAAACAGATCTACTGGAAAACTGGAGATAGGCATGAGAGAGAGAAATCATCTTACGTTTACATTTGGATTGGACAAAAAAGAGTATTTGTGAGTTACATCTCTCAGTTCCAAAAACCAGTATAAGAATGGAAATAAAAATATTAAATAAATTGTTTAAAAAAACGTGAGGCCAAAATTGGAAACTTAATCACAAAATGTATATAGTAGAAATTATGTCAAAATCTCATCTCGTGGACCAATCGCGTATTTGGTCTCGTCTTGGAAATTGTATCTCCATATAAAGCAATATACTGTATATGGACTATACTCCTGCATTTGAAAAATATAGAACAATCTACACATTGTCTGGCTTATTATTATTATTTATTATTTTAAATTCAAGTTATTCACTCAGTAATATTTGTCTTGACCCAATACAGATATATCGTATAAAAATGTTGGCTTTGTGCTGTCAACATCTATTTATAAATTTATTGTTGATTGTGCTTTATTGTTCGATAACCAGGAAGTTTAAGTATAAGTATATATGGCAAAACTCTGCTCTGGTCTATGAAAGTCCTTATAAACTCATTGCAGTGAATAATTAATATCCTCAGAGTGTGTCAGTAAAATCAGGTCCAGTGCCTTTAAGCTGGATGCCTGTGTTAACAGAACTGACACCTCTTATCTGTGGGACAGACACAAATATTAAAATCTACCCATTTGACCCAGAATTATACAACAGTGGACTAAACGTGTGGAAAAGAGCATGTTTTGCTATTTCTCCTTACCCACTTCTTTTACATAGCCCAGATACATTTTGTATTAATATATTTGTATATTTTATTTTTACTTGTACACATACAGTTGTATAATTTTGCCTTATTTGACACCTGTTTTGCTATTTTTGCTACTTATTTTCAGTGTATTGTTATTAATTATATTGTTGCTCTTTGTTATTATATTGTGATGTGTAAGCTACTGTGTCCAAATAATTTCCACTGTAGATAATAAAGACTGTTTAAGTTTAAGTCTAAAATAACCTGGTACAAGGCATCTTTCATGTAAGATAGAGTCACACTGTCCCTGTAATAAAACCACACCATATCATACTAAACGAACTGGCTAAAATAAACAAATACATAATTTGAATCTCTTCAGTGTGAATTACATTGGTTGACTGGTGTTTCTGAAAATAAATCTGCTAGGTAAATATTAGTGTGCCACAATAAGTAGGAGCAAAATGGCTGCTCTCCATAAATAATAATAATCCATTGGCGCATGGTCCACTTACGTAACATCCAAGACACTTTGGCTGCTCTCCACTACAGCTGCATGTTTGATCAGCCTGTAGCCTAAAACAAAGATTAAACTATTTATGGCAACAAAGGGAAAATAAAAACAGTAAGTTATAAACAAACCTATAGCCAAAAACATAAATTTCTGACCTATGGAAGAAGATTCTTTATCAGTGAGGTCAACAGTTCAAACTAAAACATGTCCTGGACTCCTGGTTCATAAACAGATAGATTTCATAAGCAGCTTTTGAGGTCAAAATAAGTCCAGTGCATGTTGTCTGCATAATCAGGAAATTAGCATGCTAGTTGTTGTTAGCTTTACCGTCATGGCAAAAATCTGCTTTGGTCTGTTCTGTTTTTCACATTTTTAAGGCATTAAAAATCAGCGATAGTTCCTTTAATAAAGTATTTACAAAGATAATACAGGAAAGTGGTTGAGTAGTAGTTAGTTGTAGTTACAGTAGTTCCCATTTAATAACCAGTGTCCAATAACGAAAGGAAGTCCTAAAGGTGAATGTTCAAAGCTGCATTGTGTAACTTTCTAGTGAAGGGTCCGCCACTTGCTTGTCGTTGTGTAAATATTATAGCTTTCTCTAAAAGTATGACATTAAACTCATCAATTTCCATGGAGACAAGTTCACAATGCATCAAGGCCAAGTTACCGGTCACGGGTGAGATCTGTGAAGAGGCGAGCGGAATGAGTGCATATTTTTTGTAGTATAACACCTATAATTGAATAAATGCAGCACAGATGAGTTTATTGCCATACTGTGAAACATTTCAAACAAGGCAATAATATCTCCATGGAAATAAGTTTGATGATGGGCCGAAAAGTTACAGAATGCACCTTTAATTAATCAAATTAGAAGCAGATCCAATATAATAGCATTAGTGGTAATAGCCAAATGGGCACATGTGTTTTTGGCTGTGGGCCGGTCCATCTGAAGGAGGGGGGATTAACGGAGAAAAAGCACAGTACAGTCGCGCTCGGACAACCTGAATAAATGATGTCACTGCAACAAGCTGAACAAACAAGTCCAACAGAGGGGCCGAGGCGCAGGAAGTGGACCACGAGATGTGCTGCGTCTGGATGGGAATTTTTGCAGAGGAAACTACAGAACAGGAATGACTGGAAAATCTGGGTGAAGTTGAAAGGGCCCATATTATGCTGTTTTCTGATCTTTGTTATAATGTTGCTCCCCATCACGAGCATTCTTGGGGTTGTGTTTTGTTTCACACATGTTTAACAAACAATTTGCTGCATATTTAGTTCTTCCCTCGAATGGAAAACACTTGTGATGTCAGGTTGTAATACAGGAAGCGTTCTACTGCGTTTTCAAACTCCTTACACACGTTCAGTAAAATCATTTGGAGAATTTCCGCCCTGAAACTGCCAGTCTCTCTGCTGAACTAAAAGCAAAAGCAGCTGTTAACTTATAAACTGTCACTGTACGACATTGGAAGCATTGTTTAGCTTTTGGACAAGCCGACAGACTAATAATGCAGGATTTCTTAAACTCTGGATGTGTTTTTGAAGAGGTAACAATATTCTAACATGGTTTAGAGCTCACAAGAGTCAGTTTTGTATAATGTAGGACTTTTAAGGCTCACACTGTGTTTTGTAGCCTAGACTATATTTCCAGCAGAAGCAAATATATATGTCCTCGTGGTAAAAGTGCCAGCCTTTCAGTAGTTCTGCTTTCCAGAGATGCACTGTTTATTTAGACCCACAGACAGAGACATACATCACATAGAAAATACAGGTCTAAAGACCCTGGGGCCTGGAACATATCCCATGTAATGCGGACTACTTTGCTTTAGTCTCTTTGGTTTTAATAAGTGTACTCTTAATACACTGTGTGATTTACAGTTAATGAAAGATGAAAAGATCAAGTCAAATCGCGCTGCAGGATGGCCTAGGGGTCTCCAACCTTTTTCCTCCAGTGAACTACCATTACAAAACAACTCTAACCCTAATTTTGTTTATATAGGAGCCACGGTAAGCCTTAGATGAGGGATAGTTAAATGCCTATTAAAAACAAACCATTATCCATTTATTGCTGCACAAAATTAGACATCAAAGTGAAATGGTAATAAATGTGATCTTACTAATTCAGAATAATATATATATAATGCAGAAATCCTTTGGTGAGATGCTTTGAAGGATTAAGGTTAGTTAGCAGCTTACATTCAGTACAGCATTCCATTATTCAATGCATATAATTTAATGAATGTCCCTCCCTACTCTTCACCCCTGTTTTACCCTTTACTAATCTACTAAAAATGTTCTCTGATGTTGTTTCCTCATTGCAAGCATACCCGGAGTTGTGTTTTGTTTCATTCACACTTCATTAAAACACACACCGTGCATATTTAGAGTTCTTCTCTCGAACTGAACCTCGTGTAACATGGCTTAAAACTCACAAGAGTCAATTTAGCGTAATATAAAACCTTTAAACAAGGTCTTATATGTATGATCATTAGCATCTTGTGTTATCTAAGCCAAGAAATAAGCTACTGCGATTTTAAACTCTGCAGAAGTCAGTGTGTTAGGAGATGTAGGGCAGTCTGGCAGCTAAATAAGATCTCGCATTACGTCAAATCTTGGCAAAGGGAGTGTTGTCATACTCAACCCCGTTTTAATCTGCAGGAAACCCGTAATGACTTTTTAATGCGACTTACAGGACCAAATTCAAACTAGTATTTACGTATCTGTCTCAACAGTCATCCCCAAATAGTAGCTAAGGCCTATAATAAACTGTATATTAATTTTTGTGCCATTGTTTTACAAGGCAGATCACACATTCACAATCAAACCAGGCTCTATACAACAGTACAACAACTCACCGTTATGTAACAGATAATCCAGTGTCCTGCCAATCAGCAACACCATCTTTGAACTGTTCTCACAACCTCTTGTATATTGATGATATTTTATTCTTTACTTTTATTTTATTATTTATTTTTATTGTATTACTTGTACATATAAATTTACATAATTATGCTTTTTTTTACACCAGTCTCCTGATATTTTTACTCATTATTTAGAATTTATTATTACCATTTATATATTTTATCTTTGTTATTATAATATATTGTGATGTATGAGCTACTATGTCTCAATAATTCCCTTGTGGATCAGTAAATCATATAATCTAAAATGATGTTATTTCAGCGTTGCAAGGAGTGGGTTTTCATTCCTATGTTTATAATGTGGAAAAATTATCTTTCTGAACCCCAAGTTTGATTATTTATTTAAGTGAGTAGAGAATTATGGGTGGGGATAGGGGACAGAAATGAGAAACCAATAATTGTACTCACAAAAATAACATTACTTCAAAATAATATTACTGAAGTACTCAAGTAAAAGTAAAAGTAAAGAAAGCAATGAGCAAAGCACAGAGCCGTGTATTATGCAGTTTTAATGCACAACTCATCGGCGTTAAAGTGGGCTTCCACCACAAAACACACCACAAAATTCACCTAATAAAGTATCAATACATTATTTCGCTTTAATAACTGTTGATGTGGCCTGGCACTGAAAAAAAGCTCTAAAAATGATTGTGATGTTATGCAAAAACAAGTTAACAGTGTCTTCTTAGGTCAAAAGGAATATTAAATTCATGATTTATTCTCAGTTTATTTAATCTTCAGTCATCCTAAATCCTTTATAACCGCAGTGAAGGACTTAACGCAAACAAAAAAAATATTGGTTGTCTAAACCAAGAATTGATTAATTGGCTGAAAGCCTAAATAATCCATTTTTAAAGATAGATATACATTTTTATACGGGCAGGTACAGCGTATGAAAAGCGAATACCAAAATCTGCAACACTACATAGGGGCATCTGGGAGGGAACCTTGGGTAAACAATATCTGCACAGAAAAAAAATTATTTCTGCAAAAACTCAAAAAAGCAAAACAAGGAAAAAAAAAACAACTCTAACAGATGCCATTTCAGAGGTGTTTACGTATTTAAATGCAGAAATAATTGATACAGAAATTCAAAATCAATCATTTATAGTGTGATAAAAATGTGTTGCTTTGACCAGAGAGGCGGGTCGGCCAAACTCACAAGAGACTATCCTGGAATAGAACCAGCTCAAACATTCATTATGAGACGAGCAACAGCAGCAGAGGGTGGAGGAGGAGAGGATGGAGATATGCAGGCCACTCTCAATCCTATAGGAGCAGACACAAGACACAAGACTATTTTGGGAGGGGGGCTTGTCAAACACAGACACAGGAGAAACCTTAAGTCGACTATGGGCCGTTCGCATGGGACCAGTGAGCACAGACGGACTGCTAATTTGCACGCATGCTAACATAGATTTTCACTTCAGGGGCAGAGAGATAGTTGGAATTTTACAGTGACACAATTAACCCTGTGTGAAAGAAGTTGTTAATACTTGATGTAAAGCAGATAGAACATGCTGTGCAGTGGTTTATGGTTAGTGCTTAGACATGAACTCAGATTGGAGATTACTGGGGGTATTGTAGATGTAATATTTGGTTTGTTTGTTTGGTTTCCTTTAAAAGTAAAATCAGGTGATTGCTAAAGGTCCTATATTACGCACGATTGACTCTGGTGAGCTTTAAGCCATCTTATAATGTTGTTACATCATCAACATCCTACCTAACCACACATGTTTGTGTATCCCTTTATTATTAGTCTACAGACAGTCTACTCCAAAGCTCAAAATGCCCTGTTCCACCTTGTGATGTCATGAAGCAGTATTTTTCAAGTTAACAGCTACCTTTTACCTTTAGTTCAGTAGATTGGCAATTCCAGAGCAATTCCAGAAATTATCCAAATCATTTGAAACAGATAATTTTCAGCTTTGGAAATGTAGACAGACTAATATTGCAGTGTTAGTAAAACATGTGTGAATGAAAGACAAATGAAAACACAATTCCTGGTATGTCTTTGATGAGGTAATGACATCATAATAAGTTCACATTTTGCATAATACAGAACCTTTAAAA
>JACN01053816.1:0-13731 GCA_000787155.1 Scartelaos histophorus
TTATTTATTTATTTATTTTTATTAAAAGTGCCTATGTAACATGTAGAGAAGCCATTGACATTTGCCAGTCACCATGAAAATATTATTGCTATATCTGGAATGCTCCACATATATTATATAGCTATCTCCATATAGACAAGTAGATGATACCAGGCCAAGTTACAGGTCATATCTGTGAAGGGGCAAGTCTGCTAGTGACAATGCATGTTTCTATATGTATGGTGGCTACAGTGCTGAGAATGGTTTGATGAAGGTTTGGTGAGTGTTCACTGAATGTTCAGTGAGGGTTCAGTGAAGCTTCGCTCCCTGGGTCACCTGTGCTTTTCTGTGTGGAGTCTGCATGTTCTTTCTCTGTGGTTTCCTTCTGGCACTCCAGTTTCCCCCATTAACCCAGAACATGCCCCATAGGTACAGTCCACTAAGATAGACCTGATCTCTGTAAGCACTGAGCTGTGGTGCTCACTGCTCCTGAGGAGACGCCCCAGGAGCACTGAGGGATGGAGCAAATGCAGAGGACACATTTCCTGGTGGGGACAATAAAGTGCACCTTAGCCTACCTTTACCTTAAACTGTGATGAATAAAAACTGCCACTGAATAAAGACAAGATAGAAATGTTTAATGTCATACTGTGATACATTCTGCACAAGCCAGACATATGAAGGTGGTGAACCCTCCACCAAGAAAGTTGCATATTGCATCTTTAATATGCATACACAATAAAACTTGTTAAAATGATGTAAAATGTTCCTTTTGGACAGTAGGCTAGTTATGAAAATACATTGAAATTAAGAGACATCTCCTCTTTATCACTATTTCTTCAACTTCCTTAGCATTTTTCCTAGCCTGCAACAGCGCAGCATCCAACCATCCCGTTCTCCGCCTGGTAATTGAATGTGACCTCACAACTTGACCAGGCGTCGTAATTGCACACATACACACACACAATTTACACACACAATTCACACTCCCCCCAATGCAATCACGCCGGATTTGACGCCACCAGAATACAATTACCGACCGCCACAAAAGGGGGATTAGTGTTGGAACTGGCAACCTTCATCTGTCTACATGGTCATTACGGACAACCGCGAGGGTCAGCCGTGTAGGTCGACTGTCAATAATAATTAAATAGATGATTATGATTCATTCTTTGGTGTTTTTAAAGGAGCGTTTGGTGCCGATTTAGTGCCAAGGTCAAGCAACAGCAGAATGTGTATGTGATGTGGGTTTTAATTAGTTTTTAGGTGAAGAAGAGGGGACAGGTCCACAAAACTGAATTCATATTGCTAATAGAAATAAAATATAGATTATGGTGGAATTAGTGGCAATAAAAATAAAAGAGGAGGAATTTTATTTCTATGGGGTATTAACTGCTAACACATAACATATTTCGATCACCGTGTTGCTTTTTATTGTTAATAAAAAGCTAATTGAGCATGTGTGATGTTGGACGAGGAGGGTTTGAACAGGGGAGAGATCGCTGCGATACTGAAACACTCGTGGATGACGTTGAAACCTCGTCAGGCCTGTTTTTGATGAGGAAGCGACATGAGAAAGCTAAAACTCCCTTTTTAAAGTTGGACTAAACACCATAGATCGTATAAAAGGAGTGGACTAAGCTAGTGTGACGTCACCCATAGGATTCAGCGCCTCTTAAATGAGGCTCCTGATTCTAACGACCGCGAGTATCATAGCAACCACAAGAGCCAATCACGACTGAGGTTGTTAAATGTTCTTGCCCTTCTCACCTGAGAGCGGTGAAGAGCTTGATTAGCTACTCATCTCAAATTAGTCTTGACGGGCAAGAATTTCACATTTGTCAAAACTAGGTATTTACACATCCGTATAGAATATTTAACAAATAAATCAACTACCATTACTTTATTTTATTTATTGTACTTACCGGAAAAACTGGACATGGGGTGTCGAAGGTCTATTAACACAATTAAATGCCGAACAAGCCATGACGAACTGTAAATGAAGCTCTATCGCTATATTTTAAGACTCACAGAACAAATTAAAAAGTACAACAACCCGAAAATAAAAGTTGGCAAGTTGCCGACGCAGGTAATCCACAAACAAAATGGCAGTTTTATTAAATGGCTCTACTGGTTAAAGCTATGGACCTAGTTAAAAGCCCGGAAAAGTCGCGCTGTCATTGGATAAATGTAAATGTGGCAAACGGGGCCACGCCCCCAACTGTGGAAGGGGCCGGAGAGCGGGAAGAGGGTTACTTAGCAATGAAACGCAGCGGCTGTCAATCAAACCTGTTGCTAACGCTAGCGAGAGCAACCTCGGGGAATGAAGGCATCTGATTGGTCCGTTATTTATGTTCATATCTTGATTTAGGAACAAAATATCGAAATAAAAAATTCAGGATCATCTAGAGCGGCTTAATACGGACATTTTAAGACCAAAATGACGAGGCCACAGCAGCAGTTACAGAGAGAGAGGCGACAAGATCATAATGTAAGTCAATGGGAGCCAGAGTCAGAAGGAGCCAGAAGAGCTTCCTGTCACACTTCCTATTTGGCACACGGCGGCTAACGCGTTAGCTATGTCCATTCATATATATGGTCTATGCTAAACACGTAAACTATAATAAACGGTATGATTGGTCGAACAGGTCTCCACGCTTCAGATTCCATCCTACAGCTTAACAGTTTATTCATGTATGATTCTACCGAAGATGTATAAAAATATAATGGAGCACTTCCTGTATAACCACATGGCGCAACAGTGTTTTACATTTAAGAGAAGAACTAAATATGCAGGTTTTGTGAGTAAAACATGTGAAGGAAACAAACTTCAGGTATCTTCAAGCTGTCCGTTGGTTTTTTATCATCTTATTCTCGTTTCCCATCCTTCGTCCTTTAATCTTCTCCATTCTCCGTCCCTCCAGTCAAAGAGGCGAGGAACTTGGTGCCCATGGATCCCAACGGCCTCTCAGATCCTTACGTGAAGCTAAAGCTGATCCCAGACCCGCGAAACGAGACCAAGCAGAAGACCAAGACCGTCAAGTGCTGCCTCAACCCCACCTGGAACGAGACCTTTAAGTTGTGAGTCCTTTTCCTTTTCCTTTATCTCTTTTCTCTCAGTCTTTCTTGGTCCCTCTCTCTCTCTTTGCACTCTTTCTCCCTCATCCTTTATTTGAGTTTTTCATCTTGTCTTCCTCTCTTCCTCCTCTTTCTCTTTCTCTCTTTACTTTTTCTTTCTTCGCTCACTCTTTCTTGTTCCCTGTCTTTCTTTATCCTTTTCATTTTCTCTCTCTTAACCCTCTATCTCTCTCTTTCACCTTTTCTCTTTTCACTGACTTTCTTTCTCCGTCTCTCTCTCTTATTTGCATATATTTGTATTATGTTTCTTTCATCATGGCTTCTTTCTTTCTCTTTTACGTTTTTTCTTCTCTCACTCTTCTTTGCTTCCTCTCCTTCTGTCTTTTTCTTTCTCTTAACCTTCTCCCTCGAACTCACAGTCTCTCTTGTGCCTCCATCTTTTCATCTCTTTTCTCTTTTCACTGACTTTCTTTCTCCCTTTCTCGCTCTCTCTCTTTGCATTTCTTTTATCATGGCTTCCTCTCTTTCACTCCATCTCTCGGTCTCTCTCTTTCTCACTCTATTTCTACCCTCTCTCATTTCCCTCTTTCACATTTTCTCTTATATCACACTCTCTCCCTCTTCCTCTTTCGCTTTCTCTCTCTTAACCCTCTCCATCACCCTCAGTCTCTCTTTCATCCCCATCTTTTCATTTCACTCACTCTCTCTCTCTCTCTCTCTCTCTGCCCCCCTCTCATTCTTCTCTCCCTTTCATTTTTTCTCTTTTCACTGACTCTTTCTCTTTCTCTCTAGCTCTTTCTCTTATTTGTTTCTTTCATCATGGTTTTTTCTCTCTCTCTCCCCCTCTCTCTATTTCTGCCCCCACTCTCATCCCCGTCTCTTTCACATTTTCTCTTTTCTCTCACTCTTTCTCTTCCTCTTTCGCTTTCTCTCTCTTAACCCTCTCCCTCAGTCTCTCTTTCAACTCCATCTATTCATTTCACTCTCTCTCTCTCTCTCTCTCTCTCTCTCTCTCTCTCTCTCTCTCTCTCTCTCTGTCTTTCTCTCATTCTTCTCTCTTTTTGACTTTTTCTCTTTTCACTGACTTTCTTTCTCCCTCTCTCTTTCTCTTTGCATTTCTTTCATCATGGCTTCCTCTCTTTCTCCTCTCTCTCTTTCTCCCTCTCTCGCTCTCAGTCTATTTCTACCCTCTCTCATTCCCCTCTCGTTCACATTTTCTCTTATATCTCACTCTCTCTTGCTTCCTCTTTCGCCTTCTCTCTCTTAACCCTCTCCATTACCCTCACAGTCTCTCTTTCACCTCCATCTTTTCATTTCACTCTCTCTCTCTCTCTCTCTCTCTCTCTCTCTCTCTCTCTCTCTCTCTCTCTCTCTCTCCCTCTCTCTCTCTCTTTCTTTCTTTCTTTCTCTCCCTTTCATTTTTTCTCATTTCACTGACTCTTTCTTTCTCTAGCTCTTTCTCTTGTTTGTTTCTTTCATCATGGTTTCTTCTCTCTCTCCGCCTCTCTCACTCACTTTCTCTCTCTCTCTCACTCTCTCTATTTCTGCCCCCTCTCTCATCCCCCTCTCTTTCACATTTTCTTTTATATCTCACTCTCTCTTGCTTCCTCTTCCTCTTTTGCATCAGTTCTCCTCAGTTCTCCTCAGTTCTCTCTCTTAACCCTCTCTCTCAGTCTCTCTCTTTCACCTCCTCCATCTATTCATTTCACTCTCTCTCTCTCTGTCTCTCTCTGTCTCTCTCTCTCTGTCTTTCTCTCATTCTCTCTTTGACTTTTTCTCTTTTCACTGACTTTCTTTCTCTCTCTCTCCTTTCATCATGGCTTCCTCTTTCTCTCTCTCTCATCCTGTTTCTCTCTTTCACTCCATCTCTCTCTCTCTGTCTCTCTCTCTCTCTCTCTCTGTCTTTCTCTCATTCTTCTCTCTTTTTGACTTTTTCTCTTTTCACTGACTTTCTTTCTCCCTCTCTCTCTCTCTCTCTTTGCATTTCTTTTATCATGGCTTCCTCTCTTTCACTCCATCTCTCGGTCTCTCTCTTTCTCACTCTATTTCTACCCTCTCTCATTTCCCTCTTTCACATTTTCTCTTATATCTCTCTCTCTCTCTCTCTCTCTCTCTTGTTTTCACTCTATTTCTACCCTCTCTCATTCCCCTCTTTCACATTTTCTCTTATTCTTTCTTGTTCCCTCTCTCTTTCTCTTTCTCTCTCTTAACCCTCTCCCTCAGTCTCTCTTTCACCTCCATCTATTCATTTCACTCTTTCTCTCATTCTTCTCTTTCTTTCACTTTTTCTCTTTTCACTGACTCTTTCTTTCTCTCTCTCATTTGCGTTTCTTTCATCATGGCTTCCTCTCTTTCTCCTCTCTCTCTCTCTCTCTCTTGATCCCTCTCTCTCTCACTCACTCACTCACTCACTCACTTTCTCTCTCTACCTCTTTCTTTTCCTGTCTCTCTCCTACTCTCTCTTTCTCTCTCCCACCACCTCCCTCGCCTTGACTTTCTCTTTTTCCTTCATCCTTTCATCTCTGCTCCCCCTCTTTCTTTCAATCTGTTTTCCCCTTTCTCTTGCTCACTTTTCCTCTCATTCCCTCCCTCCTCTCTTCCTCTCCATCTCTCTCATCTCTCCATTCTTCTCCTCCATCATCTCTGTTTAACCATTTCTTTCATCTCGCCTTTCTCTCTCCCTTTTTCTTTCTCTCCATCTGCCTCTTTCTCTCTCTTTCTCTGTTGTTCTCTCCATCATTCTCTCCATCGCCTTCATCCTGTCCATTTAAGAGTTTCTTTCATCTTGTTTTACTCTCTCCCTTTATCTCTTCCTCTTTCTTCTCTTTCTCTCACTCTTTTTTTTCATTCTATCAATCCTCTCCACCTTTCTCTCTATTCTTATATTCCGCAAAACTCCGGTGAGCTTTGTGTTTTGTTTCATTCACCCATGTTTGAGTAAATCCTGCATTATTAATCGTCTCCAAAGCTCCAAATGCTCCGTTCCACCTTGTGATGTCATCTTGCCTTTCTCTTCCACTCTCTTTCTTAGATTCTCTCTCCCTCCTTCGTCCTCCCTCAGTTTATCACTTTCTTTCATCTTGCATTTCTTTCTCCCTTTTTCTTAATGTATTTCTTCTGCTCTTTCGCTCCCTCCCATCGCTCTCTCTGTCTCTTTCTCTCTTTCGTCGTAAAGGAGAAATTCTACCTGGACGACTGGGGGATTTTACACACATCTTTCGCCTTCATCCTTTATCTGTGCTTCTTTTATCTTGTCTTCATTTCTTTCTCCTCTGTTTCTTTCTGCTTCTCTTTCCCTCTCATTCTCTTACTTTCTCCCTCCCTCCTTCATCCGTTATCTGTCTTTCTCTCTTTCATCTTGGCTTCCTTACTTTCTCGTCTCTCCCTCTTTCTCCCCTTCTTCTTCTTCTTCTCTCTCTCTTCACATTATGTTTGGATTTCCAAGCATGTGTAACCGCTGGCAGTCTGATAAGCACATCTGCCCCCTCCTTAGACTCTCAGAACCTCACTTTTGGGCTTGGATCCTGCTCCTGGCTCCATTTATGCATCATCTTTATCAGAGGAAGAAAGATGGAGATTTGAAATGTGATAGAAGATAGAAATTATACAATCTTTACATAAGAAGGAGGAGGTAGTGATTCAGTTTTACCGATAAATTGGTTGAATTAGTGGCAGATTTGAACAGACTGCTCCATTGAAAAGTGGTAAAAAGTCTGTATTTTTAGAGTTTTACAGTGAAATAGTACATGAGAGTAGAGATCAGTTAATACAGGTTTAGAATCAGCCAGTGGCCGTTCTGTTGAACGTTTTGGGCTATATTACTGTTTATCATTTTTACCAAAATGTATGGTTTGAAATGACAAACTCAATTAGTGTGGATACTGTGTGCTGATCTGTATAATACATTTCTAATGAGGAAAGGTAATATCAACAGAAATAATTTTTAGCCCTCCACAGCTCTTCATGCTACTAATTTACAACAGGAAGCTGAAAGCTTTTCTTTAAAGTGCATGTGACAGACTTTAATGATTCTTCAGTTTTTTTCTTAATTTTGGTGGTATTAAACCTGTTGAAACTATAAATTAAAGTTTTCTACCAACCAAGACGCAGTTTGTGAAGAAAAGTTGAAAAATATGTTGGAAATTAAAGGAAGTAAAGAACTCTTAGAGGTCCTAGAACAGGGGTCACCAACGCTGTGCCCGTGGGCGACCATGCACCCTTTACGGCCCCGCACAAGGCCTGCACCAAAAATAGCACTGCTCATAATGTAACTCAAAATACATATATAAATATATAAAAAAAAGTTGCATTTTTTAAATGAATGCTTACATTATGCAGATTTTTTAAATTACATTATATAAAATTTAAAAATGTAAAAATTCAAGTAGAAATATTTGATATCGAACTCACCTCTTTCTATGTCAAGGGTCATTTGTACGAGGCCGCCATGTCTCTTTCCTGATACGTTGACCAAGTGAAGTGATGATGAGGAGTTAGCTGCTTGTGCAAAGTGAAAATGGACATATTGTTTTAACAATAATTGGGAAGAACAGTTCTTTTTTACGTCATTTAAAGAGAAATGTCTGTGCCTTATTTGTGGGACGACTGTTGCAGTACCAAAGCAGCACAATGTGGAGAGGCACTTCAAAACCTGCCATGAAAACTTTAATGTGAACTATCCACCTAGCAGCGCATTATGGACAGAAAAAGCATTTCAGAAATGCTGCAACACTGACGAGAAACGACGGGAAACCCTCATTTATATTATTGATATGTCAGCAATCACTTCACATAGTGTTATTATAACTACTGCTATTTTAATATCACTATTATAACGTTGTCCATGCAGTGTTGTTATGTTTTAAGTTTGTAGGTCCTATGTAGCCCTTCATACTACTCAGTGCCCATGAAGTAGCCCTCAGCCTCAAAAAGGTTGGTGACCCCTGTTCCATGTTGATGACACAAGGGAGAATTTTATCCAAAAATTAAGACACAATTTTTCCTTACAAAACACATTTTTCTGATGATTTAAAGGTGTCTAAGGGTGTTTTCTTATGTATATTTTTTGTCAAATAATAATTCCTGTGTACATTAGGGGAGTATTGGCCTGTGTGATGTCCGATTTCCAACCAGGAAAGTTGATCTTAACTGTGCTTTAGTAAAATGTCCAGTCTAACCCGACATATGCACTTTAAAGAGCTAAATATATAGTTTTTCCTACAACAACCAGTACTGTTACTACATCGCTAACATACTCAATAAGTAAATGTACTTTCTTTTGCATGGTGAAGTTAAGCCCTACAAAAAGGACATCTTATTATTGCTTATATAACTGGTTATTTGCATATTCTCCATAATTGACAGAATGCTGCAAATGGAAATGAGTTTTGTTTTTGAATGCCTAGTTTGTGTGGTAGTTCTGAGCACAGTTAAAGATGTGACGCACACCAGGGCTTTCTGCCTACTCAAATTCTCTAAAAACAATTTGTTTCCATAACAACCAGTTAATTTTAAATGCACAGTTTGAACTCGAGCCTTATGACGAAAAAAAGACTATTCGCAGACTGAATTATATTTAATTTGAAGAAATCCTATCCTATAATCAAAGTATTTTCTTTCTCTGCTATGGAAAAAGATGTGAAAAAGAAGACGAGGAGCTATGAGTAATACAGTAGGATTTCCCACACATTTGGCTTTGTGTTTTGACAGGCGTTGATTCTAAATGATTGTTACCTCTTGTAGGAACTGATGTGACACAAGCTCTTTTAAAAACTATAGAATCTGTAAGGCCGCGCTACATTATCATCCTAATGCTTATAAGTTTAGTTAAGTTTAGACTGAATTGTCAATTGGAAATAGACAAACTTAGTTACAAGTTACTAAATATTGACTAGAACTAAAAATAAATAGATCCTAGTATGTGACCTATCCTGTTACTGTTTAAAAAGAGTATTACAATCACAGCTTAACCTGGGTTGCCAGTGCCTGAACCTGCATAAAAAGGACACTTTTTAAAGGACAAGTTTTTCTCATCCTCAGTGTATCAGCTGCAGAGGCTGCACTAACACTGCTTCATGATTGGCTGCAGGTACTCGGGTTAGTGACCATTCAGATCAGAGAGTGGCATAATAGGTTTAAACGAAATGGATTTAGGCATTGAAACTGGCAACCCAACTGAGAGACTCACATGAGGTCTATTATGCAGGGATATAAGGTTTAAACGAAATGGATTTAGGCATTGAAACTGGCAACCCAACTGAGAGACTCACATGAGGTCTATTATGCTTTCTGATTGGATAATTGTGTAGTGAACACCAAATAATAACATTAAAAAGTTGGTTATTATGTCCAATGTTTTTGAAATGTAATAAAAATCAGCATGATATGTGTTATCAATAGATGCTAAATTTGAATTGAAATCTTACTAGTTCTTTTAAAGGTCCTAAATTACACAACATTGACTCATATTACACCACCAAAAACCTACCTGGAGTCGTGTTTCATTCACAAAAGTTTGAATAACCTTTTATTATTAATCTGTCTGCATCTCCAAAGCTCAGAATGCTCTGTTCACCTTATGATGTTGTTGTAGTTTTCAAGTTAAAAGCTGCCTTTTACCTTTTGTTTAGTAGAGATTAGCAATACCAGGGCTGAATTTATTGAAATGATTCTAGTGAGTCTAGTCACAAGATGGAACTGTGTGTTTTCTGCTTATTCAGTCTAAATGTGCTCATTTGTGTGTGAAACAAAACACAACTCCAGGTCTGTTTGTGATGAGGAAACAACATTATAACATAGATCTGAAAATAGTGTAATATTGACTCTATAACATTAGTTTCAAGGCTCATTATTACCCTGCTCATTGGAATAAGACCTTAAAACCTTACACCGCTATAGACTTGATTGATTTTTGTGTGTGTGTCCCTCAGCCACCTGAAAGAACATGACAAGGACCGGCGTCTGTCTGTGGAGGTGTGGGACTGGGACCTGACCAGCCGTAACGATTTCATGGGCTCGCTGTCCTTCGGCATCTCCGAGCTCCACAAGCAAGGCGTGGACGGATGGTGAGAAAAACAACCAGCACACATGGCAACCCAACCCAAGTCCCACTCACACATGCAGCCTGACCTGGGAATTTACCTCCATTTTGCCAGAACAGGGTCATTTGTGAACAGAAATGATCAAAAAGTAATATGTAGCCTGATTAAAATGACTTGAATTTAGAAAGTTTTATCATGATTTGAGTCAATTTCGCTAAATTATCCACTAACGGAACAATATTTTTGTACTTAAAATACAACAACTCTTTGAAATCGAATGTTACCTGACAAATGTCCACACTAATTTTGTACTTTCCTACACTATTTAGGGGTAATGCTTTTTTACTGGTGACTCAATGTCCAGTTTTTAGTGCACTCAAAACTTCCCACAATGCATCTTGGAAAGTAGTGTCCAGCGCTAATTACTTGTCAGTATAGACCACAATGCATTGCAAAAAAACAACAGCGTGATGGTCTTTAATGGGACGTAACATGACTGAATGAAGCAAATAAATATATAAGTATAAACCACAGTTACATAAAGTTAAAATATCAGTAATTTCCACATCTCAGACAAAACACAAATCATTCAGTCTCTTTGTGTGACGTCCAGCTTGACAAAATATAAGAGTTTTTCTAACTTTTTTCACAGTGACACCGGCGTTTTGTGACCTGAAAGTGTTGAGTTGTGCGTGAACGAGCGCACTATAATCTGCTATTGTGCGGACCTACGTATTAAAAGAGGGGTTAGGGGCGAGGGTGGACATTCGGACAGCGCCTTGAGCGATCCGGCATTTTGTACGATCGATTTCCCGATGAGCGCGCGCGAACGGAGCTTTATATAATGTGAAATCAGAAGAGCAAAGCAAAGCGGGAGGATAGAGGTGACCTTGTTCATTACCGCGCCGAGAAACATTTGAGATTTGATGCCAAAGCAAATGTACGTCATGTGTGTTTTATCTCGGCTTCTTTATCTGGGCTCTTCTCTTCTCTTCTCTAATCACAAAGGAGGCGCTCACTATCTCCCCCTCTCGAGGTCTTTTTGCTGACGCTGCCCTGTCAAGCTTTTAATGAGATGCCAGTGTCTGGGGTGGAAGACGGCCATTATAGACTCAAACTTTACCCAAAAAAACTATTTCTAGAGTCAAGAAAGGAGACATCATACTACTGTGCTGTATTCTGGCTTATTTAAAGTGCTTTTGGACAGGTTTAATATTGGTACTGAATCTTCATCGTGAAATTATGTAGTGTATTCAGATCAAAGCAGACAAACTGGTAACACTTTATGATTTCTTCACCTAATTATTAGACGTATTAAAGTGTAGTTATTATAAAGTGTACGCAACAATGTCATTTAGGCTGCGTTTAAACTGGAAAACGTGGGCTAAACCTGAACGAGACCAGGACTAAACCAGGACTAGATCCTATTGCATTATCTGGTGTTGGAAAAGCTAAATCAGCACAGCAAATTTCATTAACACAGCGCTAAGATATAGATTTTTTTTTTGTTAATTCAAGTGTTGAAAGTATGAGACTGCATGAATGAAACTACTGCTAATATTTAATTGGAAAACGTAATAACGCATTTTGGAGAATGTCTGATTAAAGTTGCATTATGTAACATTTCTGATGGAGGACCCACCGCCTGCTTACCAAATAGTCCATATGCCTTACTTGAAATAAAAAGTCCTATACAAGAATTAGGAATGAATACGGATAAGTTTAATGTCATATCGTGGAATATTTCAAGCAATGTGATAATAATGCAATAATGATTCAATGTGGAATCTGGTTTACTCATTATGTCAGTACAAACTAAATGAAGGTAACAGTGGGAAGGCATCTGCTATGGTTTATATTGCATTACTTAAGCTTCAAATAAATAGTTTTTACTTAGAGTTTTGCTCAAATGGCATTTTTCTGAAGCCAGATTGCAGTGTAAAATATTGATTATGTAAAAGGAGTTAAGATTTGGGGCCTGACTGTATCAGAAGTAGAGAAGTACATCAGTTGATAATGGTTATTCTTTATGACTGGAGATGGCGGCTGTAACTGCTGCCTTTATGGAGCTAATGGTCTGAGTTTAACTGTACGATCCGGCCGACCATTGATTAAACAGTGAATATTGTCCACGTGTCTCCAGGTTCAAGCTGCTGTCCCAAGAAGAGGGCGAGTACTTCAACGTCCCGGTGGCTCCTGAGGGGGAGGAGGCCAACGAGGAGCTCCGCCAGAGGTTTGAGGTACGGGTTTTTATGTGTTTTTTTTTTTAAATCAGACAATATAAATGGCCCATACGCTCTCGCAATATTTTAGGACCCAATTATGAATGTTTTCCCCACATTATTTCTAACTCCTGTACTCTCACACTCAACTTACTGTCTATACTGCTCTGTAATTATATTGAAGATCATAAAATAATAAAAATAGATGGTTTTCTTTATAGGGATTCCCATTAGTGAGTAAAACCGTCGTTATTCTTCCTTATGTCCACTCTTTCAAACTTTTATGTAACTTTTCTGCTGGAAAGTTACTATGGAAATACTATTGCTTGGCCTGTGCTGCATAAAACTTATCTAAACTTATCTATCGCCATGGAAACAAAGATTTGATTTCACCACATGTAGAAATGGCTATTTTTTAAAACTAAAATCCAATAAAATGTTTAGTCCCCTGTGATATTTTTAACTTCTTTTTCCCTGTAATATTAGTTTTGATACGAACGGAGAATGTGCATTCCTGATTGGCTGATCCATCTGTCAGTCACGCCCATCTGGAAACAGGAGATTCATCAGTGTCCAGACTTGTCCGTGGTGTATTGAAGAAGTGTATATTCTGGATCCCAGGCGAACGGGCGCTTCTTCAATACATCATCAGTACAGCGCCCCCTACAGATCATTTTAAATTTACTTCAGCATTCAAAGCTTCACGCATTCCCTTTAATCGAAGAACCGACAAAACAAAACGTCGGCCTATCCCGGAGCTCGTCTAATAGGTGCGAAGTATCGGTCTCGTTTGAGGTGTGCGTTTGGCTGTGCGTGAGTGTGAAAGTGTGTGAAAGTGTGTGTGAATGTGCGACGCGTGAGGGCCACTCGGGGAGAGCTGTTAGCGGTTGGCATGAGCTCTCTGGCACTGCACTGGTCCACACGTGTCCCTGTCCGTATGTGTGTGTGTGTGTGTGTGTGTGTGTGCGACCAACCACTAGCCTCATTAACATACTTGGCACAGCGCTGGGGGAGACTCTGGTTTCCGTTGGCTTTATTCTTCCGCCCGAGAGGTAATTTAGCCATATTTCTCCAGAGTTACATTTGTCAGAACATATTTTACCGGTTTGCTGCTAATCAGAAGCCATCCGTCAATTTCAAAACTAGTTCCCAAAGAGTAATTTTAAAAGATAGATGAGCTGCACTACATGAAAGAGAAAGTGTTCATTTTAAAACACACTGAACAAGTGGCGTTGAGTGATGACTATTCCATCTGCTGTTGGAGACTGCGATATGGAAAGTGTCTCCGCTCTCACGTCCAAACCAGTACTTATAGGTCCTTTATTATACAGTTTGAACTTTAATATTGTTACTGCCTCAGAAACATACCTGGAGTTGCACTTTTCTGTTTGAATAATCCTGCATTATTAGTT